>JAOBRD020465352.1:0-17946 GCA_027575215.2 Hydrozoanthus sils | reverse complement strand
GGCCTGGGCTGGTTGTTTCAAAGGCTGGTAAACTTTAACCCAGGTTAAGCCAAATCTAAGGAAAAGTTTACTGAAGATTCTTATAAAATACTGTTCAGATTTTCCATGGAAAAAAAACTTGTCAATTCCAAAGTTAGAGCTCAAATCAGTCTCTGTAAGGTTGGAAACAAGAATGTAGGTTAAACATTTAACCTTGGGTTAGTGCCTCTGAACAACTGGGCCCTGGTAATGATCAACCCTGGGTTAGCGCTAATTGGCCTTTGAACAAGTTCTGGGCCCTGGGGTTTACAAAACCTCACCTGTGCCTTGTTGAGGATTGTTTCAAGACATTCAGTCAACCTTGCCATAACAGCTGCATCCTCTGAAATGAAAAAAAAATCAAGTCAACTGAAAAACCAGTCAAAATCTTATCTAATAAGAATAATTAACAACTATCCCCAGAAGGAGGTAAATAGCAGTGGATATATACCTAGAGCTAGACACTGACCCTGAGGGGGATAGTTGTTTTAGTAATTACCAGAAGATAGGGATAAAATGCACTTCATTTTTCAAAGAAAGGAAAAAATTTAAGTTTTTCTCTATTTCTTGCATGCGCACTTCGTATATACTTGAGTTTCATTTACATTCTTCAAGGTTTTTTGAAGAACATAAATGTTGTGGATTTTAAACAGATTTTGAAAGAAAAAATTTTGTCCTAACCATTAGAACCAAAAAGCCAAATCTTGTTGTCCCCTTCGTGTTTTCTGGAATGGTTCTTCATTTAAAGCAATCAGTTCCTCATTTATAACTAACGGGTAATGCTGCACCATTATGAATACCGCCTCAGAATCAACTAGTCATGGATTTGTGAGATATGGGAGCCAACCAGAATGCGCGAAAATGGATATTGGTTACTTTGGTAAATACTTATAACACAATAATGTAATAATAAGGTAACACGACAAGGAACTGTGACAAAACAAACTCAACTTATAGGACATTTGCAAGATAATTGGGATCAACCAAATCACAAAAACATTGTTCACAGATCAGTTGCGAGTGTTGTAGAACGTAAAGTGAATAGTATATTCCATATATCTTTTGCACTTCAGATTGGCAAAGATGCTTAGTACATAAGGGATGTAATTAAATTCTTGCCCAAGTACATGCTCCAGTTACCAATCACAATTTCTAATTTTGCAAAACAGTAGCGAGAAATGACAAAATTTAATATACATAGACTTTACACAAAATTAAAACTATTGAGCTTTGAAACTGAACATCAAGTACTTACATATACACATCAATGTTAGTAAAATCAATACACATCAGTGATCAATGGCTAGCAAACAAGAATTCCCCTCCCTCCCCCTTTTCCTCTCACTTCAACACTCAATTACAATTACACTAAATTTCTTTTACTACCTACTCTAATCCAGATTCAAGCCAAAGAAAAATAAAAGAGACGACAAGTTTATGTTTGTCTTGACTGTCATAATGTTCAGATAAATTTTTCTCCCCCAACTGAGCAGTATAACAATGCTGTGCAACTCTGTTCTTACTGGACTGCAACGTTCAGACTGCTCATTTCTTCAAAAAAAATATATAACAGAGTTTTCCTTTGATCAAACAATGCCATAAGCCATTTGATAATTGTCTCCTGCAGACAAGTTCTATAATGACTTCAGTACCAGAACCCGGTTCTCAAAATGTTCCACAGGAGAAGGTTGAAGCTTCAATGTAAGTGACTGGATTCCAAAGGAGCAAGTTATACTAAGGGTTCCTGAGGCATGCAGTGCCTTATAAACCTCAAACCACAGTGCCCTCAAAGTCACCAAATGCAATAAACAGTTACTTGCTATAATTTGTGTTCGATTTCATAAACTAAAACTAATTTCTTCAACAGAACCATGATATTTCTTGTTGAACATGTGGAACTAACAGAACTTTTTGGGAAAAGAATAATTTTCTTCTGGGCTAGTTGGAAGTGGTTTGAGGCTGCTCATTCGGCCGCCAGCCAGCTAGTTTTGAGACGCCTGCCAGTAGGAATAAATTTTGTAATAAGGGAAGAGCAGTCAAAGCAAATGTTTTGAAGACATTCCTACGGCAGAGCCGCCGCTCTGGTACCTCTGCTCTGGGGAGACCTCTGCTAATATCACTACATGTCATGTGGCACATTATTACCTGGAGGAGGGTAGCTTTGTAGGAGTTTCAGTAGCTTCACACAAAGCCAAGGAGCTGGGACAAAATAGTAAGTGTAATCTTGCAAGTCCGTGTATGAAGAGGTCACAATCTGAAAGGTAAAATTGATATCAATGTTCATGTACACAGGGGTTTCAATAAGTTTTGAAGTAGGCTGCAGACCATATTAAAGTTGGCAGCTGTACCCCTAGGGGGGGTTGGCAAGAAACTCAAGGAACTTAAAAAAAATGTTTATTGTCATAGAAAGTAGGTGGTGGTAATTTGAGAAGTAGATGGTGTAATTTGCAGGCTGCAGGCTTCTATTGAAACCCCTGTATACAACACAGAGCCAAGGAGGTGACTCAGACTTTCTCTGCAACAAAAATGAACAACCTATGTGTGGCAGCTCCAGACATAAAAAAATCATGCAGAAAATTCTGACAAGCTAGAAACAAAAACGTCTGACTGACTTTGCGCATTTGTATTTAGCCAATGGGAAGTGAATTCAAATCACAAGTACATGACAAGTAGAAAATAGATAGAGCAATGTCGCTTGGATGCTGGACTGATAAATCTTGTAATAAACAATCGGTACAAGTGTGTGCTGAGTCTTAATCTGATCAGACTTTTACCAGACAAAAAAAAATTGACGAAATTTAGACGAAAATTGTCTAGTCTGTGGCGGCCTTATGGTTAACCATGAAAACTGGTGTAAAACTGCAGTCTAAAACATAGTAATAGTAAGTTTCTGTTAATTCAATGTTCACCAATGATATCTAAAATCCATGAGTAAATTCTAACTAAAAGAGCTACTGATTTAACATCAAATTAATTCAGCTCTTATTAAGCAAGTACTCTCAAATTAGGAGACAAGTTGACAAAAGAAACCATGATGAAAAAGAAGCTAAAATAATAGAAATATGTTTGTACACATACAACTGTTTTAAGTTTGTCCTACCCTACTAAGACGAGAGACTGCCAGCTGGATGCATCCTTTATATTCATTCTGGTTCTTCTGAACTAATCCATGGATGAGGCTGGTTGCAGATGTGACAACCCCCTACAAATTGATAAAAAGATTGGATTGGTTCCTAGAACTATTCTACTATTCAAAAAAACAGTCAACATCTTGATGCTTTTATTTTATTTGTTTATTATGCTTCATCATAGTTCACAAGAAAAAAAATCTTATTTGGCAGGGACACCACAACAGCTTTCATTAATAATTACTGTGATCATGATACTGTATCACTTTAACAAATTTTTGTCAAGAAGTGAAGAGAAAGGATACTTGGTTGAGAAGCAAAGAGAAAGTTTTTGAGAAGTGAAATTTCATTGAGAAACAAAGAGGGAAAGTTTGTTTTGTTGAGAAGCGGAGAAAAAGGGAAGTATTAATTACTGATCATTAATTAAAGCACAGCTGGCTTTTAAACAAACATCAGAACGAGAAAGTCTAATCAAAACATATTAAAATAATTGAAAATGCAAAACATTTCTTAAAGATTGACATAAAATTAATTAAAAAATGCAATTTTTTCCAGAAATAAAATTCAATGCCAGTCATTACCCATAGTTTTAGGGTTTTCAAAAGTTACTGACACCCGACGCAAACCACTAGCTACTTTGATCGTTCGCGCCAGGTACTTTTGGGGCCTTTAAGTATTTTTGGTCTTGAAAATACACCAGACTACAGCTCCAGACATACAACAAGCTCTGGCTACTTTTATTTTTCCTCCTGCTAATTTTTTAAAAATTGAGAACCCGAGTTTTCATTATAGGAAAGTTACATGCTAGACCAACTGGAGGTAAAAATACTGGCTCATAAATAACAGTAGACATTCTTCAAAAATGGCAGCGATTTTCAAGTTCTTTTGTGTGCATTCATATAAGCCTTGCTAGCCTCAATCTTGAGTTTAACTTTCAAAATGAAATGCTATCCAAAGTGAGGCTAATTTGAATGCACATAAAAAAATTTTAAATCATCGCCATTTTTGAAAAAAGTCTATATGACAAAACAATATTATTTTATAATAACAACAATGAACAGTGTTCAAAAATATTGAGTGCAAAGATTAGCACACAATTTTAGCAAAAACAAACAACAACATGTCATACTTACAAGATGCTTATCATTCAAAAGCTGAACTATTCTCGATGTCCATTCCCCAGGCGAGGGCAAAATACCTTGATTCAACCTAAAGAGTTTGAGAACGCATAATGCTGCAGATTGTTTGACGGCATCTGTTGTGTCTGGCGACACCAAAAGCTTTGGTACCTCAGAGCCAACTGCTTCGACCATTTCCTGGTTGCCGATGTTGGCGATGCATTGCAGTGCAAGGCAAACATTGACTGGATTTCGGCTTGAGAGGTCATTCTTAATGCTCTGTACAATCAGCTTAATGAGCTCACTGTTTGCACTCACCAATACAGATATGAACAAGTAACCCTGTTGAACAGGTCAAACCGATATATCAGATCAAGTACAACAAATTATAACTTCACCCCTTCCCAGCCTAGGCTACAATGTTGCAATTGGCAGCCATTTTGGTTATTAACCATGATGAAGTTTATCATTACTTCCTGAAAAACCAGGCATTTGTACAAAGGCTTGTTACTAGGACATGATATGTCTATGGTTGATTAGGTAAAACTTTACAGGAAGTATACAGGAATTATTTTATAGCCATTTTAGAATGTAACAGCGACATTAATTGTAAATTTGTAAGCAAAATGAATTCTTACTATCTACTTTTGATGACATTCATTCAGTCTGAATAGTGTTAAATAATGTTAAGCAGAAAAATTTATAAAAAAAAGAACAAGATTATCCTTTAACTTCTTTTTTAAGATTACTTTTGACTTCTGCATTCATTTCAAAGGTAAAAGCAGTTTGTTTTCAAATAAAAATGAAAGTTTGACGCTTCTTAGGTGTTCACAATAACTTGTACCCTATGAGCTACTTCTCCTGTCAGGAGAAGTAGCTCATAGGAACGACACTTATCTCCGGTTATCTCTGGTTTTTAACCAGATGTGTTAACCAGATGAGAGTCTTTGACTACCCCTGGACAGGACACTAATCTATCACAGGTTAGTTCCCAGCAGAACTGGTACTCATTGGTACTAAGTCGATTGGAACAAAGTCAGATAAAGTGTCTTGTTCAAGGACACAACACAGCAGTCTGACTGGGGCTCAAATTCAAGACCTTAGGATTATGAGTCAAACATGCTAACTGCTCAGTCACTGCGCCACAAACAGCTTCAGCAGTTTATTAATCAAAAATTAAAGTTAATGATTACCAAAATTTGACAATAAAAATCTTAACATTGTATTGAACACAAACTTAATCTTTTTAAAGCATTGTTAAACTTTATTCTTCATTTTAGTTATTAAAATTAATAAAAGTACACATAACCATAGATTGCCTCATTATTTAAGCCCCATATTTCTACTTCAGCTTCATCAAGTTCAAATTATGATATCTGCACAGAAAACATTTAGATTGAAAGACCAGTTGATGAAGAACCACAATAATTTAGGAGTCCCTAGATTTATTCATATGAAATGCTGTTCTATCAGAGGTTTATCAGTTCTTACATTTGTACTTTGACAGGAAAGTCTAGACGTCACTTTAAAACTATTTAGCAATTATGGTCGTATTTCTAAAACAAAAACAAAAAATATTTGCTATTTCTTGGCATAAAATCTTTGGCACTAACCAACTTCCGGCATAACAAACCCAATCATGTAACAACGACAGAGACTTCTACAACACGAGTGGGAGATATTTTTTATACAACTACACTTTAAGCAACTCCAAACCACGACTCTAAACCTCTTTAATCTATGTAGATCAACGAATCTTTGATTTATTTCAACGATAAATGGGAAAGAACTCTGGAGCTAGCTCGGTCTAGCAGTAGTCGATGAACCTGCATCAGCTGTCAAACAGTCTCGCCACCGAACTAACATTAAAATTCACGTGCAGCGAAGCCAACCAAACACAATTTTTTCATTAGACTAAAGAGCACGATATATCCTGTTGCCTCCTTTCACAGTTCTAAGCCCACTAACGCGACTTCAAGACATTGTACACTACATTACTTGCTAAAACAAACAAAACAGTCAAACCTGGAAAGAGAGCGCGTTGTGTAACATTTCTAGACCTTTCTTTTATCGAAAAATTGATTCGTTTTAAAAATATCATTAGGTCTCGCTTACTGAAGTTAAGGAAATATATCCCCCGCAATGAATTTATCGAGCAATTGTTTAAAAATGCCTTCAATGCAAAATTACTTAGAAAATCCATTAAAACTCCAGGTACACTCGACCAAAGTTACAACATTAAAACATAGAAACGGTTTACACAAAAATAATTACAAATAAAGTTGGCAAAGAGTTGATAATACTGGTCATAAGTTTGTACTTACTATCTGCTTTTCAGTGTATTTATTTGACGACAGTAAGTTGACGGCTTCCATATGTCCAAAATCAATATCGTGTCCGAGTAGAAAGATAAAAAGCAATTTGCAAACGTATTTTTTCTTCTGGTAGCCATCTAACTGCTTATCTCCTGCAAGAAAAAAGAAAAATCGTCAACAAAATCTCTAATGCAGCAGGATAGATCAAGAAATAGCAAAGAAACTCCCACAATATAGAAGCCTATGACAGACCAACCAGGACTCGATCGATATTTTAATGAACTAACCTTTGAATTTGTTTCGAATGTTTGCAAGTTCTTTATTTATCCTCTTAAGCTCTGCTTCCTTTGATTTACCTGCAGGATTTAGAACTGGGTGTTAATTTACATGTAAGAGACTATAAGTTATGCCACACGATCATCACTGAGTGACTAGATGTGCATATCAAGTTTGCAAATCAACCATTTGCGATATCCAAACACGTGTCATTGCCGTCAATTCTAACAAGCCAAAACCATAAACGTAACAAATTAAAAATATCTAATACTTACAGTTTCTTATATCTGAGATAAACACGGCTAAGCCCCGCATTCCCTCTCCTTTTACTGGAGGCATTGTGCAGTGAAAATCGTATGGCTACAGCCTATACTGTATACACCACGATCACACACCGAACTCGGATCTCTGCGAGGCTGGTACCGCCTTAATGCAGACAAATCAAGACCCACAAAAGGTTTGCGTTGAATTTTACACCAGCTACCTTGTTTATGTTTCAAAATCTTCCCGTACCTTCCAGACTGGAAACCCAAAGTACTTATATTAGTAAGTTTATGCCCTACTCCCTCGCCTGGAAGGATACGCTAAAATGGCTGCCGCCATGAACTGCACCAAAACGAGGCTAACTTCTGCCAAACTGACATTTGTTTCACGCGCCGATTTCCTTTTGGCCAGCTGCCATCCAGAAAAAACATGGAACCCCGCGTCCCCGCCCTCAACAGGAGGTCTGGCTGACTGTATATAATTTTTGTTGGATAGTGAGGAAGTTGAAAAAGATATTTGAATAAAAAAAGAATATTGAGTAAAATCAGCAAACCGTCACTCCTGGCAAGGGACTAGTACAGCTTTGGTTTGAGGACGGTTTGGCAAATTTACATCAAATATTAAAAATACCAATCTTCAAAAATAAAATCAAAATCATCAAGAAATATTCAAGCTGATTCCCCTTCATACCATCTGAGTTATAAGCGATACGATTTTGTAGATTCAAACCATGGGCGAAGATATCGTAAGAAACATGAGGAAAAGTGGCCACAAAGCGTGCTTTGGGTGTACTCGGCCGGGTTACTAGAAATGTTTAGAAGATTCATAGAGAGACAGGGAGGAGATATACAGATATAACGACAGAGCTCGAAACTGTAAGTTGAATTTAATTATATATCAAGAACCAAAGAAGAAATACTGTTTTGATTTTTCAAAATGTAGGTACCTTTAAAATCTAAATTCAATCTTTAGTTTCAGAAAGTGGCTTTCAAGGTGAACTAGAGATTATCAACATAGTCGAAGCTCTCCCAGTGTAGCAGTGCCTTTTTATTTAAGAATAGTTTGAAGAACTTTTATTGGATTAGAGGCACCCGGTTTCTCATTTGGAACTGGGAGGCCTGTGGTGATTGGAGTTACTTGGTTGAAGCTGATGTTTCGTCTCTTGAAAGAACCTTTACTAATCAAAGATATACACTCATTAATGTACGTACAAATATCACAGGAAGTACTTAAAAACAACTAAGGCTCCCTAGGGAGAGCTACAGGCGGCGAAGATCCACTATTCAAAGTGGCTTTACCCTCTTTATGTTTTTCTAAATTTATATTGAAGTTCAAAAGCCAAGTGTGAATAATAACCAGGTCTTTAAGCTTGGTTTCGCCTGCCTGTTTTACATTTCAATTTCAGACAATTTGATTTTCAAGTTTTCCGGGGGGGGCATGCCCCCCCTCCCTTCCCCCCGGCCCCGGACCGCCCCGAGACTCGTGCCTTCGGCGCTCGTTTGGTCCGTCTCCTCTTCGATCGTACCTCCCCTAAATAATCCTGGCTACAGGCGTGTGTTTTTCTTATTGTGTCATGTCTCAGGACTGTGTTATTCTTTTTACAAATATTTTTAGTGTCCTTGCTACGGTTTCGACACAGCGACGTCAAGCAAAAAAAAAAAATAGTAAAAGGACTTGAACACAGGCAACATGACACTTGCATGCAAATTTTACAATTGTCGGGTATTTAAAACTGTTGGTCAAACACTTCGTCACAGTTCAGTGCTGGGAGTTTCTCGCAAAGCAGATGCCGATTAGGTGTTCGAGAACCCGGCAATGAAATATATAAAGAAGTTCTAAGCCTTGAAAGGGCAAAAGAAAATTCATGTCATGGCCGCCATTTTCTCAAATATTAATGTTCTTCTCTTTACCATAGGGACCGCGGAGCCCTAGGGCTTGGTGGGCTTTAGCCCCACCAAGAATTTTGCCCAAGAAAACTAACGGACTAATAGAAATAAACACATTTCCGACGATCTGAAATTAAAAATTTTTAAATTTTCCTGGGGAGCATGCCCCCGGAGCCCGCGAGTTTAGCCCTACAAATTAAAAATACAGTTGGACCCCGATAATTCGAAGCCTCGAGGGAAATGCAAAATTTTTTGAATTATCGAGAGTTTGAATTATAGGAGTCAAGAAAACGCTATTTTCAACTTCGAGTAGCTTTATTTGCTCTGTTTTCACTGTATTAGTGAGCAATTCGTCGTCTTTAGACAAATTTCAAATGTTTTCATCGTCAAAACAATTAATTTTCTCTAATTTCTAAGAAAACAAAAAATAAGTATAAAAGTGACCATTGTAAAGATGCTTAGCCGATGAATCAGTTCATCAAGTCGACATTTTTAAAATTTATGCCCGCATAAGGGGATTTTAAAACGCACTTTGAACTGTTTTAGACAATGAAAAAGAGATTAACGAGCTGTGAAATGTTTTTGCCTCGAAATATGAACTGATTTAAAAAACGTAATTATTTGATAAATACATCAATTTCCGTGTCGGAAATTGGTGTAAAATAACTTCGAATTACCGGGACAATATCCGGTCCATGGAACAGTAACTACTTCGAATTAGCGGGGAATTCGAATTATCCGAGTTCAAATTTTTAGGTTCCAACTGTGTATTCTTCGCTCCCTGCAACAGCAGTTAAGAATAATCGGCTTCAAAGAAGCCGTTAACTTTTCACGACTTGCTCAACAACCTAGGCCATTTTCCCTGAACCTTCTTAAAAATAGACAATAAATGCAAAACACAAAAGCGTATTTGGTGTTTTTTCAGACTTTATTATTTAAACCTGGGAATAACAACTGCTTTTATTTTGTTCACACGTCACGTGCAACCAAGTTGGCGGCACGCGCGAATAAACACGTGTACCTCACGTATTTATAAACATCTTCTATAAATGCTGAGCCATCTGATTTCTTTCAAATGCTTCAAGATGAGTCTTCGGTTCAAAATAAGAACTCAGTATTAAACCTAAATATATTAATCAGTTTAAACTACTAATATGTAAATCTTGAATTATCTGTTAATTTTGCTTTTGCACTGATTCTAATTCCATTGTTACACGCTCTTTATAAGAACCAATCAATTTATCCGAGGCTCATTGTTATGACGTCAGAAGATGACGTCAAAAAAGTGCATCAGTATGAGGCTTGGTGGTGAAACGCTATGTGAGATCGCTGGAGTTTTAGATCTATTTTAACTGTTTTTACTGTGCAGCAATTCGTAATGTCTGTTCTACCATGTTTATTCACTGGAATGTTCCTTACGCTGCACCTCTGGTTATGAAAGCCGGCAAACTTCAAAAGGGAAATACAAAGAATGTGCAAAGATGCTTTGTTGTAGGTTGAACGAGCCGCGACCGTGCACATTCTTTGTTTCAGGTGTTAGTGAGAATGTTTTGACTGGCTACTTGTTGATTTGCATTTCAAAACCTTTTGTATTTTGTGCACGTTCAGGACTAGTAAACAAAAGAAAACGACGAACAATGGCCTACAACGATGCTTTCACGTATCAGCTAAGTATCACTACACCAAGCCTCGTTTTAGTGCAGGAAAACGCTGTTGTGACGTCATCATGAACAAAGTCTATTGTTCTTAAATTGTTCTTTTTTCTACGTGAGGTTTAAATCGAATGAAAACTAAAGCCTGGTTCACACTTGTGAGATAAGCACATGTACAAGCATAAGGAACCCATCTTCACACACGTGAAACGAGCACAAGAAAATAAAAAATATGCATGTGCAAAGGTGACTGGTGACGACATGCTTATGTTTATGCTTGTTTCACGGGTGTTCACACTGGCAAAACAAACTACATAAGCATAAGCACAAGAGAAAGGAAAATGTTTCTTTATCTTTTGCTTGTTCTTGTGCTTATTTCACGCATGTTCACACTTGGGTTTTCCTGTGCTTGTGCTTATCTCACAAGTGTGAACCAGGCTTAAGTCTAAGGTATTCCATTGTACATTGTTAGGAACTAACTTCAGGGTAAGTATATGTGTACAGCGTATAACTGAGCCAGTGAAAATGATCAAAAGAGAAAAAACTGCAGATAATTTTTATTCACTTTGCTCTTAAGGTAAAGACCGAAGCTCAATAAATCTTAAAAAATTTAGCCATCGAGCCCAAGCCTCAGCTTGTTCTTAAATTGTACTCAAATTTTGGCCAATTTGAGCCTCATTGTTCTTATAAAGTTGTTCTTGTAGAATAAAACCGTGTAACTAGCTTAAGGTGCCCATAACTTTCATTTTTTTGTATTCTTTTCAAAAAGTATGTACCTTAAAAAAACATTTCGGAAAAAAAATTTGATTTCAACAAAATGCGAATATTTTACCAGTATTCAAAAACAATGAAAATCGCTGCCAGTTTTGTACACCAAATGCTGAGTCAAGGTGACGTAGATTAAAAGAACACTACTCCTCATAGAGCAACAACAATGGGATGCAAAAGTGCCAGAAAGATGTATTGCAGCTTGATTTTCGCTATCTGTTTTTATAAAACATTCCTCCTCTGACAGAATTAGTTTTATTTTGATGCAACGGTGATGCAAATTCCTTAATCTATGTCACAATGAGCCTGTCATCCTTTAAGCAGCGACAAGGGTTGATCAAAGAAATGTAGATTTAAAAGTTTTGTAAAAATTTGCATTTTTTTAAATCAAAAAATTTTTTTTTGGAAATGTTTATTTTAAGATAAGTACTTTTCGACAAGAAAACAAAAAGCGAAAGGTTATGCACCAAGCTTTCCACTGTTTCTCAACTAAAAAATTTTTAGTTAATTTTTTAAAATTATGCTGACAAAGCTGTCAAATATCATATGCAAAGAAAAGGTAAGTCAATTAGATTATTTCATTAGACAAAAACTTTCTGCATGCCAATACTTGTAACAAGGGCCAAATTAGTCATGCTTGTAACATTTACAATCACACAGTTTTACAAACAAACCCAAAAAGATTCTACTTTTCAGTCAAGTATTCTAGATAGTCATAAGAAAACACTGGACTCTTTCTCCTATCACCATCTGCTGCTCACCAGTAACTGGAACTATATACATGCACATACTACTTTGTTGTCATGATGAAGGCTCTCCAGCACCTTCGGCCAGCCCAAGAACAAACTGGCTCATTTCATTTTTAGTTGGTATATCAGGGACTTCCCAGAACTCATCGCTGTTACCACTCATCTCATTTCGACAAACTGGGCACGTAGTGTGCTCAATACTCCTAGACAAACCATAAAACATAGTATCAATACATGGTAAATTATTGATGATTTAGGGTACTCAGTACTCATTGACAATTAGGGAAGAAGTCAAAACAATGGTATTTTTAAGGAACCCAATTTTGTCGGGGGAGGTGGAGGGTGGTGGCACAGACCCCCTTACCCCACTCTCCACCACTTTTTCAGAGCTCAATTTCTAAAAACCTGATTTAGGGGTATTGTTGTTATTGTATTATGGACTCCTCTCTCCACAAGGAAGGCATTGGTGCAAGCACTTTATCAATATATCTATTTTACTGAGCATGATATTTGCTCCTGAAATTCAGCCTTTTTGAAAAAAGGTGGTGGGTGGTAGCACATAATAACCCACCTCCCTAAATTGGGTTCCTAGGAAGTATCATTATTTTGACCTTTTTCCTTAAACCATAAAATATACAGTGGAGCCCCAAATATTTGAGCCTCCTTAGCTGTTCGACTTCCCCGCAAACTCGAAGCAAAACTGAGTCTCCTTGGATTCACCTCATATATCTACTAAAATTTTAACCCCTACAGCTCGAAACGCCGATTATTTGAAGTATTCAACTTCAATTCCCTTTGGCAGTTCGAGTAACTGTAATGTTGATACATGATAAATCATGGACTAATTTTTCCTGAGACTCCAATCATAACTTTAGCTAGAGAAGTTACTCTAACTGTAAGAGCTAAAATCCTAGAACCTAATTAGCTTAAATGCTAGAGATGAAACTTTCTAAACATCCATTTCCGGTCCTGTCAATCACTTTCTTGTATATGTTTCGCGTGAATTTGTGACGATTCTCGATTGTACCTGATGAAGACTGGTGTGGCCAGTTGAATATTGTACTAAATATATTTCACAAATGCGTTTATTATTTATTGGTTTGCTTTTTAATTCTTATATTTCAATTTGCTCAAGCCAATTTGATCATCTATTCAGTATTGATTCAACAAAAGCAGAATCTTCCTAAACAGTAGCTTCCATTTCACTACTACTATAATTTTAATTGTGTTCTCATTGCACAAAAAGTTATCGATTCCTGATAAGGATCTGACCATACCTGCTTTGATTATTAAATAATTTAATGAGGTTTCAACACTGCACTTTGAACTTACTTTTTACAAGCCCTAATGAAAAAATAAATGAGCATCTAATAAGCAGAATTTTTAAACATACCATTTTTCAATGCAGCCTTTACAGAAGCTGTGTACACAGGAAAGGAGAACTTCTGCTTTCTTGTCCATACAGATGCAGCACTCCTCGCTCTCTTCATGCTCTGCAGCTACTGCCTCGACCCTAAGTGAAGTAAGCAAAAACGTCACAAACTGCCAAATGGTTATAACATAACTTGAAAAGAAATGATATTGCTGCCAGTGATGATGTTTATATTGACAATGACTGCTATTTGTGATAACAATATGCATTTAGTGCTTACAGTGATAAATACAAGGATAATGATAACAACACTGATGACAGTGATTGTGATGAAATAATAACAATATGAATGAGGGTGATTAAATAATAACAATAATAGTGATGGCACCTGTTGAATATCAAATAAGGATGATGTGAGTGACAGTGATCAAACAAGGATGATGTGAGTGATGGTGATCAAATAAGGATGAGTGACAATGATAGAGTAAGGATAATGTGAGTGACAGTGATCAAATGAGGATTATATGAGTGACAATGGTCAAGTAAAGATGGCATGAGTGACAGTGATCAAATAAGTATGATTTGAGTGATAATGATCAAGGGTGGCATGAGTGATGGTGATCAAATAAGGATGATATAAGTCACAGTGATCATATAAAGATGATATAAGTGGCAATGATCATAAAAGGATGGCATGAGTGACAGTGATCAAATAAGGATGATTTGAGTGATAATGATCAAGGATGGCATGAGTGCTGGTGATCAAATAGGGATGATGTAAGTGACGGTGATCATATAAGGATGATTTGAAAGGCAATGATTAAGTAAGGATGGCATGAGTGACAGTGATCAAATAAGGATGATTTGAGTGATAATGATCAAGGATGGCATGAGTGATGATGATCAAATAAGGATGATATAAGTGACAGTGATCATATAAGGGTGATATTTAGGTAATGATCAACTAAGGATGGCATGATTCACAGTGATCAAATAAGGATGATTTGAGTGATAATGATCAAGGATGGCATGAGTGATGATGATCAAATAAGGATGATTTGAGTGATGGTGATCAAGTAAGGATGATGAGAGTGATAATGATCAAGTAAGGATGATGAGAGTGATAATGATCAAGTAAGGATTATGAGTGATAGTGATCAAGTAAGGATAGATCAAATAAGGATGATAAGAGTAGTAATGATCAAATGATGATGATATGAGCAATGGTGGTCAAATAAGGATGACAAGAGTGATAGTGGTCAAGGATGGATCAAATAAGGATGATAATAGAGTGGTAATGATCAAATGGGAATGATATGAGTGATGGTGGTCAAGTAAGTATAAAATAAAGACCCAATGACTGAGTTCTGCTCAACTAGTCGAGGCTGGAGCCATAAAATGATCACACATACCTGGTAAATATCATGGACGCACTCAGGCTTTCACGAGCTTCTTCCAGGCTGACAGTGTGGCAGAGCTAATAAAGAACAAACTGTCAAGTGTCAACAATTTAATAATCCAATAGGAGTCACAGTGATCAAATAATTGTGTCTTCACAAAACATTGATGTGCTTTGGTCCGTATCTGTCTTCTGATAGCAAACAACTTACTCACGCTATAAATCAGATGTGTCTTATCATGCAAGGTATGTGCTGAGTTTTGATAGGTGGAAAGTAGTATAAGGTGAACAGCAAGTCTGCATCATGTCTCAGTTTTCTAATCTGGAGTCCCTAAAAACCATACTACTATTTTTAAGAAAAAAGTCCCTTCTATTTAAAACAGCTTAATTCAGGACTGTATGATTATTAACTTTTGACATTATATTTTTCTACCTAAACAAACCTAATTCAGGCCTACATGTACTATATTAAAATCTCGCCTTTCAAAAGCAGCCTATTTGTATGATAAGTAAACTTGAAACTGTTTACCCTGAAGTCCCTAATAATAGTATAGAGCAGAATAGTGGTGCAGGATGAAAATATCTTTCAAAATTAATAATAGTAATAGAATGGAATAGTAGTATAGGGTGGAAAGATTTCAAACACAAGTTTGTAAAATAAAAGGTAATGTTAATAAAAAAAATGTATGAAATAACTTTTTTTCTTGGAGATGGGTCACTGCTGCTTCTTGTCAAAAATGAAGATTGATGAATGTAAACAGTGAGCATTGTGTCCCAGAAGAATAATAATGATAGTCTGAAAACCTGCAGTGAAGATGCTTTGCTTCTAAAACCCTGAAATTAATAATTAATAGTACAGTCCCAATTAAAGCCCATATAGAGTGGAAATTTAGTCAAAAATAAACAATAAGTACATAATTATACTATTATTAAGGACTTCAGAGTAACAACTGCTTTTTGTTAAACTGCAGCAGAACAGAGCTAGTATTGCATGCATATGCACAAGTATTGAACAATTTCACACTTTACTATAAAATATTATTCTATGTGTTATTGAATTTTTAGGATTTTTTCAACTCTACACTGCCTATATTTTTCCCTGAAGTACAGTGTACATACTATTATTAACTTTGAAAGATTGTTCCACCCTGTATCATTTATTCTTCCCTTTGGTATTACTCGGACTCCAAAGTTATGCGTGAAATGTATTGGCTGCGCACAAGTTCTTAGCTGAATGAGCTGTTTTGGTTTTTCCACGCTCAAAAAAAAATTCATTACCTGCGACTAAAGTTTGAGCTGCAGCGTATTGATACCTTATGATTTTTTTTCCTATTTTTTGCCACAAAGTCCACTGCCTTATCGAGACAGCTTCAGAATTTAAACCAATAAACCATATGTACCTCCCCATTGGCATCAACTGCTTGCCATTCCTCATCCTTCCACTGATATGTACACTTTGCTTGTCGCAACACATCACGGTAGAGTTTGCAGAACTGGCGCAAGTCTAGCACTCTTCGGGTCTGAATCCGACCTGTAACTTTATCAATCTGGAAATATAAGATAAAAGAGATATAATGCACATTCTGTGGTGACGCACTCTAAATATAAACAGAGTGCATCTGCATTTGTCATTGTGGGGATTTGTCAGCTGTTTGTGTAGCTTATTTTATAAAAGAAATATAAAACTTGTTTGTTTGTTCTGTTCATTGATAGAAACACTTGAGACTTTTTTAGTTCACTCAAGAAGTGTGCGAAAAACTTGCCTGTGGCTCATTTTTCTCTATAGTAAGCACTTCTTTTGTGAACTAAAAAGTTCACAGTCATGTGTTTCTATCACTGAACAGAACACATGCAATCGTTATATTATATATAATTATACAAAATAATAATATATTTCTATATTATACAATAACTTTTAAGTGAATAATGAACAGCAGGTTAAAGATCCTTAGTAAATTGAACCAATTAATAAAGAATTCTCATAAAAGTGTTTGTTACCTTGAAACATTGGATTTTGATGATAGCTTTCCAAAGGTAGGGGTATGCGTCACATGTTCCCTCTTTCAGTGTAAATAGTATCTGCTTGCTAGTATCATCTGCAAATCCTTGGAGTCTATAAGCAAACACCATTAAAGCATAAAATTCACATCTAATCTGAATCTACTGATTGAAGACTCTACAGCAAAAACATTAAGTGGCATTTGACAAAGTTCTCAATTTTCCCAACATTATCCCCTTTATCTCTCCAGAACCATTGGGAGAATTTAGTATTTTATACAAAGTCACGTTCAGTGCTTTTGAACTGGGCTCTTCAATTAGCTTCAGTCTGATGACTGATAACAGAGACACTTAGAATTATATTCATCTTGTTGTTGGGGGAAGGTTGTAAATTCATGACTGATGGTGACCGATTGCAACGGATGGTCACCAACTGACAAAGTCACTGACTGGAAACAAATGCAATTCTTGCGTACACAGATACAGACAGATGTAGTACAGACTACTTGTTGAAACTTTGTATGACTACTAAAACTTGTGTTCAGGCTACCAAATTCTTGCCTCTCTTTGCCAGCTGGCAACTTAGTGCTTTTTAAGCCCAGAATAAGCATAATAACATTCACCTGCTTAAACAACTATTTAATAACTAATGTCATGAAAATTCTTTTTTATTGAACTTAATATAATAACATCATGCAAAAACTAAGTCTAAAATGTTAATTGTTACTTGAAATGAAAAAAATACATCATTTGCCAGTAAATTTACTTTTTTCAATGAAACTCTATGAAATTCTCCAGGGCTTAATAAAAGAATTTCCAGGGCTTCAAAAATTTTCCAGGATTTTCTGGATTTCCAGGGTCCGTACGAACCATGTAACTAGAAACTTGATGACAGTGTATTTAGAATACAAAAATGTTCACATACATGTTGTTTAGGTCCTTCACAGCATCTGCAGTGTAATAAATGAAAAAAGTCAAAAAAAATGAACAACCACAAATTCAT
>JAOBRD020465248.1:0-17946 GCA_027575215.2 Hydrozoanthus sils | reverse complement strand
TGTCTCTCACCAACCAATCCGTGTAGCTCATTACAGTATTTCTTCTAGAAAAAGTTCCATCCTAGTGGATTTAAGACAGGAGCGGCTTCATAAAGTTATGAAAAAGAAAATTAAGAAATGCTAGATGCTTCTATAAACAAAACTTTTTCGTACGTTTTTCCTGTACATGAGGTAACTAACCAGTGATAGCCAATAGCTAGTGGATCGAATGGTTTTAGGTGGGTAGTATATTTGGACGAAAAATGATGAAAGGTTATTTGGGTATGAAAGCTATAAAAGGCATATTGGCCTCCATACGACGTGTGCGGGAATCACTGTCACAAGTGGTTTCTCTTAGTTTTACCATTACCAGAGGTACTGACCGTCAAATAAATCTGCATCCGTATACAGCAGAATACAATCGTCATAAACTGTACATGGACCAAAATGAAAAGCTTGCTGCGTATGGTGTGGTTTCATTTTTGTGCCATAGACGGTTTTTCACGATATATTCTTTCCTTCGCGTGCTTGTCGTCGATGAGAAAACTTCTGGCAAAGCTATCTTTAAAAATAGTTTCTAATGCCACCATTTTGTTTACATAAACATTGTTCCCGCTAAACATAGCCATTGGACGTGACAGGAAGTGCAGACATTCTTCTTGTTGGTAACGAACAGAAATGCCAAGAAAATAGAGCAAAATAAAGGAAAATTCAGCAGTTTTGAAGTTTTTATTTCGTTTTCCAATCTCAAAATAAACTGAAAGCTGCAAACAAAAATTGAAGTTCGAATACCGTTATCCAAAATCGTAAGAAATGTAAAACGAAAATAGAAGTTCAATTTCCGTTTTCCAAAACCGTATGAAAACGGAAATCGAAAGTGGTAGTTCGAACTTTGTTCTCGGGTTTCTTAGGAAAACGGCTGGCACTTAGGTACACGCATGGTACACGCATTATACCAATTTAAGTTCTTGTGCTTTAGCAAAAAGCAAAGATTAGAAGTTAAGAAAACCTCATGTTTTCGATCTAACGCATAAACTTTTGTTTAATTCTTAGCACTTCTTTGTATCTATCGGTATCTGGATTGTTCGCGACTTGCCAATTTGGACCAAGTCGTTCAGCCATTGAATAAAACTTTTTCATCCCTTAGAAGTTAAGTCATAAAAGATTTCGCAGTTGTTTTGCTGTTTACTCATACAATCAGCGTTTCGTTTTACCAAAGTAATGGTAAAATCACAAAAACCACAAATCTGTTGAGTCACGAAGACTCCTTGTTTCAATGACATTCTTAAATAAAAATCTTCGATTTGCAGGAGTTTCATCAAATTAGTGTTTCAAGCGACCTTGAGAGCTTCCTTCCTTTCCGATACACCTCTACAGAGTTCTCCCCAGAGAGGAGGCTCTGCCGTAGAAGTTTATGTCTTCATAACTCATGCTTTGACTTCTCTTGTAACAGAACTTATTCCTGCTGATACAGGAGTTATTGTAAATTTGACTATAGGAAACAATTATCAAATCGCTTGTGTCATTGTTCGAACAAAGGAAAACCATGTTTCAATTTGTTTTTGAGAAAGTTTTATTAAACCTTGCTATTTTCTGTCTGTTTTCTTTTCTTTTTGAAGAAAAGAGAAGAGCGGTGCCGAAGTAAGACCAGGGCGGTCAGCGCAGCTTTACCGCTCTGTTCTCCCATGGTTGGTGTATAGAAACAAAGTTTCATATATAAAGAACGTACTAAAAATACCTCCCAAATAAAACTGCTGTTCCTTCTGCGATGGGGAATGTGGAACATAATCGACAAAAAGAATCGAATAAAACTATGTAGACTCCAGGTATTTCACACTGCTGCTGGAAATTGGTTTGACCGTGTTCGATCTTCTCGTAACATTCTTTAAACTAAGTTGAGCGAAAGATGTCCTTGTTTGTTCTTTATCCGCATGCTGGATTTGCACTTATTATCTAACAATCACTTTTTCATTGGTTTCGCTATATTTGATGTGTAAGTGTATAGCTCTTGGGAAGAATAAACGGATTAACTGAACCTTTGGTAGACTGATCAATAAAGTTAATCAGTTAGTCAAGTCATTTGGAGATAAGACCTAATTGTTAGTACAAACCTTTCGTATAGTAAGTTAACAGCGTTGTATGGGTTAGACTTGGAAGACTTCCTGGAAAGACAGACAAAACAAATTCTAACCGAAACAATCATACTATCCGATTCTCATGCTATATAATTTGCGCATTCAGTTTATACCAGTTAACTGTTCAAAGGCAGGTTCCAAACATCTGTGTCTTTGCAGTACAAAGTGGTGATAACAATTGATAAATGGCTCGTAAGGCAGGAGCTAGCTCTACGAGTAGTTTTCAGTGTTTCTGAATTCACGAAAGCTGTCTTTAATCTTCCGTACTCCATCAATAATAACAACTATGATTTGCTTTCGGTAGGCTTTGTCTTGACATAAACTTTATTTTGATTTTCTTCGTTTTGTCGTTGATATGAAACTTTTAACAGTTAGCAAGAGATGAAATCAGCAAGTATGAAGAATTAATTTAATCAAAGCGGTTATTGACAAATCATCAGCGTTTACAAATAAATATTGATACAGTCCAGTTGAATTAATGACCCTTAATACTTGGAAAGATTTTGTATGTAGAGGCGACAAAACTTACCTTTTGGAAGATTGTTCTCCAGGAGTGAACTCTACAACTGTTCCAGCGGACTGCTTCCGCTTCCTACGCCTAAAACATTGAAAAGCAACATTAAATGCTCTAGTCGCCCTTTTCTTGCGAAAAACTGCCTGCTCTATGCTGTTTCTGTATTTAGCAGCTATACACAATGTGAAGAAATTTTCTCAAAATTTTACATGTGCTCTAAGCTCTATTTTTCAGCCCAAGCCTATGTAGCTCGGTACAAAAAGCGATTCACTATAACTGTAAACAAAAGTAAATACAACGTATACTTTTCCAGAACCTTGGAAGGATTTTCGATGAGATAACTGGTTACTGCAATTTTTGAAACGAATGACGATTTAACCAAAGGAAAAAAATAAACAGAAAAAGCCTCAGATAAATAGATAATTTAAGAATAAACCCTGAATTGAGAAAAGTGAAACTTATCCCCGAGGAAGGAAGGTGTAAAGTAATGGAAATAAAAAAACTCTCATTTTTTGTGGCTGGTCTTACCTCAGATACACCAAACAGACAACTGCTAGCACAACTGCAACAACAGCGAGTGTTGATAAAACTGAAGCCACTACCATAGTCTGATCAGAATCGTCTCCTTCCCTTGCGGCCTTGTTTCCATCACCATTATCATTCGTGTTGTTCACAGCGGGCGCAGTTGGTGTTATCGTAGAAGCTGTGCTGCTGACCAGCACTGACGGCTCCTTTGTGGCTGTCTTATCTGTGGTAACATATGGTACAGAGCTATTAGAAAGGGGAGAGTAGGTATAAGCAAAGGTTTGTATTAAGCTACCTGGTGCCTGTGTCACTGAATACGGTTCGGTTGGAAGCAATGTGGTTGCTGTGCTTGGTGCTGTTATAGGGGGAGAAAACAGACTGCTGGTATTAGTAAACAGTTGAAATGTTAAACAAGCAAGCCACAAGATTTACATTCAAATGTAGCTTATGCCAGCAAGGTTATACATGTACAAGTCAAAATTCATTTACATTCGTGATTTGCTGCAAATCTGAACAGTGCAATTAATATTAGGGGGTACTTTTTAACATGTAAAGGAATAGTTACGGTATCCTGGTAAAAGTTTAAAAACCTAAAAGAACTTTAAGTACAAAACACAATACATACATACTGAATAACAAGAACTCATCACATAAGAAGCCACTAGTTAAAATAAGTGAAGCTATATTGTGATCGTTTAAATTGAAACTAATGAAGCTTAATTGTGGTCATCTGGGCAACTCGCATAAAAATTAATGAGGATTTGACTTAACGATGGACCAATAGTTAAAATCAGTAACCAACATACTCTTAACCATTGTGCTTGTGCACTGGTAATAAACCTGCAGCTGTGGAATGACTCCATCTGGACACGGCACACCAAACCTCTTTGGATCCACAGTAACATTACAGGACTTGTAGTGCTGGCAGTGAAGGTTTATCTCTGTCACAGCACTTGGTGAACTGCAGGTTGAACTAGCGACTTTCCAGCCATGGCAAGCTACTGAGTCAGAGTATGAGCCATAAAACACATGAAGGATATTGATTGAATAAGAGTTCTGACTGCAGGACATGTAGACATAGCTTCCTTCACAAACGTTTGCCTCATGTACATCATCAACACCTGGCAAGAAAGTAATTAAAGCATGATTCGATGTTTATTATGATATTCGGTATATTTTTATTCTATTCTGTCCTATATTCTATTCCGTTTTATTTATCTCAAGCTATTCACAAAACTCGCATTATTACTATGGCTGAAAAAAAATATTGACACAAACAGAGATTTCCACTGGTGTTTTCACTGCACGAAAGCAGCTGTTTTAGTCAACCTACACCTAAAAAAACATCAAACCCTGAGACAGAAGCATCAACAGTAAAGAAACACTAACACCTGGAACAGCAATGGAGCAGCCAATCATTGAGTAGAATAATGCCCGCACTTGGTAACACCAAAAACCCAATGAGAACCAAATGAAGAAACCATCACACAATCTACACCATTGGATGAAATTTCTTGGTCTATTTTCTGCAATAACTGGCTGAGTAACAAACGGAAATAATTTAAAAAAATAAGAGCATCCATATGCACATAATAGTGTTTCATATATAATTTTATTATCAGTTACTGTACACTTTACATAATGCTACCATTATTGTCATTGTCACTATGACAGTTAAGAGCTTTTTCCAGAACAAAAATTATTTTAAAAGTTAGTACCGATCATCATAACAATGAGGGTTATACCCTTTGACCAGCTTCTGCAAGGTTACTGTACTATTAATGAAGCTCGTCTAGTAATTAATCAGTAACCGAGTACCTACAACTGAGTACCTACCAGATGCTCAGACGAAGGGCTAACGCTCAAAACGTCAGCTTTTCCCATCATCTCACGGCGACGATAATTTATTTATCATATAATGCTTCAAGTTACCTAAAACTGTAATCCCTGACTAGAAAATTTTGTTGATGTCTCTTTTATCTAGAATAAAGTGATCATATATTACGATACCTGATGTTGCTAAGTAACTAATGCTAAATCCCCTGCGGGGAGTTCCATCTTGCTTGGATTTAAAATGCAGTCGCATTGTGTTGCCTGATGATTTAACAACAGTTGGTAGTGGGAGCCCATTGCAAAAAGACCCCAAGAACTCTGATTGGTCCAAAGGTCCATTATATATTCCCAAGAAATCCTCGCACTGTCCTGGATTGAGTGCTCCACTGACATCAAAATCCTTTACAAGTACAGTAATATTTTTGTTTGGATCTACTGAGATAATCCAAGTACAATCTAAGCCACTTGTGTATTTTCCAGGGTAGTTTGGCGAGGTGATGTTTCCTGATGGATTTGTTAAAAACGACGAGCATGTGTCTGTGAAAAGAAGCTATTCTCGTTAATTTAAGCTGGCATGGTTTGTTGATTGGCTTTCAAGTGTTAGTCAGTGGATAAACTTCAGGGGAATAAAATGTTGGTGCAGTCAAATTCTGTGTAAACTAATGTTATCCTACCCTCTTATTAAGTTCAAAATGTATTTCTTGCTTATATCGATCATATGTACCCTAACATAATTGAATAAATGTGGTAATAATGTTGTCATTACCTTTCTCATCTGAACATCCATAAAGTTCTGCACGAATGCACATGTCCCAGCGGAATTTCACTGGGTACAGCCGAATAAACCTACACACAAATGTGTCTTCAAACAGACCTTTTACTTCATTTCTACTGTTTGAATTTCCAGTAAATACCTGCATATACATAAGTCCCATGTTAGTATACATGCATATGGCATACACAGCTGTGCAGTTCTAAACCTTTTAATTGAGCCAGACAATGTTACTTGGTGGGTTTCTTATAGTTACAGTAGTGTTGGAGGAGTTGCTTAAATTACAAACTCAGAATAGGAATTACAGATTTTATAACGAACTATTACAACTTCCGTCACCTATGATCTATACTTGGAAGTTGTATTTTGAAAGAAAGAGGTTCTGTTGATGTGATCGAGCTACTAAATGTAAAGAATGAGAACACTAGGAAAAAGTGTTGTATGTCATTTAGCAAGGCACTAGTAACAAGCTTTAAGATGTCATAGATTCAAATATAGTTATAGTTTTTCTTCTTGTATTATTGTTGATAGATAAATATTATCATCACAGTGATACTACTGGTCAGAATTATTCATCCATGATATGAAACCACTGGTCAAATATTTGATATAAGGGGAAACATGTCTGTATTGCTAAACCAAACAGTTTATCTCTATGATTATGTGATAGTAAATAACTTTTAAGTTTCTTTAACCTTTATTGATGTGTAATCGGAAGTATCTGTGTTCCAAATCTTGTACCAGTACCATGTTCTTCCATCAAAACTATATTTGACTTTGTAGGTTCTAACATAGTAGTTAAAGCCAAAATATGTTCGTATTCCTTGAACTCCAACAGCAGACACATGTCTGACTTTTTTCAAATCAACTTGAAAGTACTCCTGTCCAACTGTGTTATTTTTACTACACCATGATCTGAAGTTATGAAGCCTCCCCTTGTAAGGCTCCCAGTCTTCAACCCAACTCTTGGCTGATATCTGATCATCCTTAATTACCCCATATTCCATTCCAAGTGGGTCAGAGCATCCTAAACAAGCAAAGAGCCTTAATGAGCAACTCTGAGTTGATGAATGTGAAGGTACACTTGTCTGTAACACTAAGCAGTCAACCAACTGCCAAGAAAATCTTCAGCTTTATAGTCAGTGATCAATTGAATTAAATCTACAGATATTTTAAAACTATTTTGGAGCCTATGTACACAGTATGTGGCTAATATATATTATGTAAAACTTAGTATACGTAGCACCTGACAGCACACTCCCTCTCTCAACTGATGTGTAATGTCCCATTTACTTACAACAATGACCAGTTGCAGGTATTTCAACTCAGTCTATAATTACTTGCTATGTATTTTTCATCAAAAAATAAATAAAGGATGGTTTACAGTTTCAGGTTTGACACCAGAAAATAAAAAAAATCACAAACCCACTGGCTTTTTCCCCCTTCATATCAATAATAAAAAGAATGTTTTTGAGGAATTCTATTGGAGGGTAATAAATAAAATAAATACTTTCCTGCCTGGCTTTTGATTATATAATTTGTCAGGGTACATGTACCTAGTAAAATTAATTAATATGTCCTCCAGCCGACAGATTAAAGTTTCACAGTTTCACAATGATATACTAGTTTACAGTTGCCCTTGAAGCTGACTAAACCCAACTGTTCATTTTTCAGACTAATTTACCTTATCAAAAACTGTTAACAAAATATATACCCTGCTTCAACAAATAAAAATTATATCAGTTGCCAGCAAGAGTTTATTATTACACATGTATTCTTTCTTTCATTTTTTTGCCCATTCAGTTTCTTGCACCTTGTTAAGATCTATTGTTATGAACTTTTTTTCTTCTCCTGTATATAGCTATAACCAGCTGACATTGATGCATTCTTACTGTACCAAGGGTTAAATGGCCTAAAAATTGGGTCTTGTCCTATATGAAATTTCTGGATCTAGATCTTTTCTCTGAATCTCACATAAAACAAGTTCGTGATAGTTAATTATAATACTTATATACAATATTAAGTTTAAATAATACAATATTAAGTTTAAATAATTTTATATATTTTTCTTTTTAAAAACAGGCAGTTATAAATAATATAAAGGCTGAATCACATTGCAGATGACAAAATTCTGATAAAAAGTTTTTTCAAGAATGTTTTTTGAGAACCTATTAAATTAAGGTTTAATTTGGAATTTGAACTACAAGCCTACTACATTATCAGAACTATTATCACAGGAAAATTTCCCCGTATTGCACAGAACAAGGTATGCAGCAATTAAAGCAGCGAGAGTAATAAGATGTTTGCCAAAGGACTTTGTCTTAATTTCTTAATTATCTGTAATACGCCTGTTTACCAAAACAAAAGACTGCAAGTAGTCTAATAGCCTTGTGCTTTTCAACCCTAAAAAGGCTCTCAGTTTAACACAGGGTTTCCTTTAACAACCCCTAAAAAATACTGGACTATTGTATTTTAACCCCTAAAAAATATGAGATTCTCTAAATTCTGCTTACAACCGAAGAAACCCAAGATCTCGCCTTGGCACTCTCATATACATTTGTAGTTATTATTTTTCATTACATGGGAAATAAAAAAAAAATTTCAGAAAATTATTCCACCCCCACCCCCCATCCCTGCAGATCTTCATGGATTCTTAACAACAACATTCAATGACTTCAGTGAAGTTTGTTTAAAAAAATGAAATTAATAATCGACACTAGGCAGAGCTACAGTAGGCACTTTAGTCTTTATTGGGTCTGATCATGACAACAACTACATTATCACAAATTTAGTCTAATTTGAATATGATTCACTGACTGTCATTGCCTCATAACGTTTCGGGAAATGCATGTCCTGACCTCACCAAATCACAATTGCAAAGTGCCCCGGAAATTAATATTGGTTTAATTTATAAAGCTTATGTGTCATACTCATCCCCGTTCCCTGTTAAACTATATATATAGCATATATATAAGAAACCCTACTAATTTCACTGCTAGCTTTCACAATTCTTGCTGCAAAATTTTAAAAGCTATATAAACATGCATATAAAAAAACTTACATGTCACGAGTTTTCAAATAATTACATGTCGATTGCTTGTCACTCGCCGTGGGGTCTAGTAAGCTGCTCAATCTTAAACTCATTCACACTCTTACGGACCATACAACTTCTATATATGGCTTAAAAACTTATTCTGATTTTTAAAAGTTGTTTGGAGAGCTAAATTCATATCTCTAATACAACCCATTTTTTAAGATGCTTAAATTTAATGCAAGAATGAATCGGACTATGTATTTTAAACTGGAAATGAAGCTAATATTTTTTAAATAATTATTTTGTTTTGTTACTCAAGTTAAGTAACTACTTAACAAAGCAAAGTTAAGAACCAACTTCCCTCGTACTCTAACCATTACTTTGCGGCTCGACACGGTACGACCGCTTGCTCACCTAATCTTGCAGATCCACTCGCGATCGTTATCATGGTATGCCAAACAAACAGCGACCAACATAGTTTCATTTCACGTCTTGTGTGCTCAAACATCACGATAGCAGTTGCAAACATTGACAACAATCACAGAACGACAGTTTCCTTGTGTCTAGCTTAATGGTCCATTATAACTCGACACCACTAAAACAAAACAAACGAAAATACGTATGTGCTTTATGAAGACTTTATGAATAATGATCAACGAATATTGTTATGCTGAAATAATAAGACGCTATTAGCTTGTAATTATAATATTACTTTATAGTTGGAAAGTAAATATCAGTATTGCTGTCACGATGAAACAAACACAATATGACAAACCTTTACAACACCTTGCTTGCAAGAAACACCCCTGCTTAGTGAAAACAATAACTCAAAATTGCCAAAACTTACAATTTTGAATCGGTTATCACTCAGCATATACCACGTACATACCTACAAGGCCGGTCAAAAAAAAAAAGGCGGCCGGCTCCTTCACGTCATTATTCCGATTTCCGTTTCCCGAAATTTCCCGAATGCCAAAAGTTGTTAGTTCCTCTTCGCTGTTGGTAAAGACGTCATTTAAACGGTATTTGTCTGAATTTCTTACCACAGTATAGCAATAGGTTTTTCTAAACTTGGAAACTTGCCAGACTCCTGCACTGCCTTTTTTAAAAATATATATGGAGATTGATATATCACTAAAAATGGTAAGATAACCTTAAACTATAAACCAAAAAATGAGAAGTTAAAAAGCTGAAAAACTACGCAAGAGACCTTCTACTTAGTAACAAAAACACTCACGAGTCGCTGTTTCATCTACAGCACTACACTATAGCTCTCTCAGTCCTCGCCTGATTTCAAGATTCAGATATAAAATTTGATCTTGCAGAAAATCTGCTGCCGAAGGCTGAATCAAGTCAGAATTTTCGACTTAGAAATAACGAGAAAAATGTTATGACCGACGAGCAGTTCAATAGAACTTGACCAGATAACGATGAGTCTGAAGCGTTTCAACCCAGCAACCCTACGAAACTGAATCCCCGAAGTCAATAAGAAACAGCTTTTAGATCCAATAATAAAAAGGAAATGTCAGCAAGTTTCGAGAAAAAACACATTGAAGCTAAACGTCCCTGCTGACACTAAAACTAAAACTTGATGGTTTTTTTCACGTTCATAATGGGTTAGTAGGGTCTTATTTTTTTTAATAATATATTTATACCTATAAAAAGATAATAAAATGCTTGATGATTATGAATATTGGGAGCTAATCATTTAGTCTTTCAAACTTTTCAAAAACCGATAAGTAAACTCTCACGTTCGAATGCAGTAATCTGATTGGCTAATCTACTCACGAGGCATTTTGAGCGATATAGAAAGCGAATATCGGAACTGCCGTAAAAGAGTTACGTATATATTAAGAAAACAAGTCAATAATTTTCAGTTTAGATTCGAAGGTAGTATACTAGTTTGGTTCTGCTAAAGTAATTAGACTGCTCGTTATCGTTTACGGCTATGAATCTAATAATCATCTCCGGCCAACTCGTCAGTGCCTCGTGTCCGTCGTTGACTGTTGATTTGACTCATAAATCTGACTCCACCTCGTCAGATAGCTGTTTTGTCGTTATTAGGGCTCATTGGCACGATGTCCAGAGGCGAAACCAGCTGAAGCTTATAAGCCGGGCTGCATGGGACTTGCAGACTCAATAAAAGCTGTATAGAAAAGCAATTCACCCTCCCGGAGTTGTTCCCAGTACCGCGCGCCAGAAACGTGAGAACGAGGTCAGGGTAATTTTTGCAAACCATTCCACGGTTCCTGAAAGGAAACCAGGCTTTTACATGAAACCGAGGCGAAGGTTGTCCTGGCACAGTTAGAGAAGTGAAAACGATTATCAAAAGAAAAAAAACTTATTAGCATGTCTATTATTTCCACTTCTCTAACTGTTAATAGGACAACCTCCGCCTCGGTTTCATGTAGAAACTTGGTTAAATTTCAGGAACCGTGAAATGGACTATTTAGTTGTATTCCATGTTTTCTTGTAGTTTTGTTTCTCGAGTTTGTAGATCGAATACTTTTAAAGGAGTTTTATTCCATTTCTTTGCTTGTTTGTTTGTTTAACAAAAAGCAAAGACTCTCAGTTTTTCATGAAAAAACGATAAAAACAATAGAATACACAATTGATAAAAGAGGCTTTTTTTCTTTCGAGCAACCACAGAAACCTGAGGATCTAAAAAGCGTCGAAAGCATCTTAAGTCAGAATTCAAACCTCTGAACTCTAAGGTAGGCGAAATTATTAAACTGGCTACCACGAAAGAGTCAGAAGTATGATTTTCTACTCGAAACAGTCAGCAAGCTAAAATAAGAGATTGCCAGTCTTAATCGAAAAACAAGATGAAGCTGAAGGTAACTATCGACTCCTTAAAGTGCACATGAATTGAAAAACTTTATCACTTCAGTGGATAGCTCTTGTTAAATGAGGAAAAGTGGTGAAAAATGTTGTCAAAATCTTTTAAAGGCTTCAGCTAGCTGATGACGTAATGGGTGGTTCCGAAAAATTTGCACTTTCTTAAAGTCTGCTGCCGATCCATAAACCTTGGACGTATTTAAGCCAAATATTGACAGCTGATATATCTCGAAGTAGTTAGATTGACTCAAATTCATCAAGAATCATTATCTCAAGAACCATAAAAGATTTTGACAGTTTTTTTTCACTGCTATTTCTCGTTTAGCAAGGTCTATCCACTGAAGTAATAGAATTCACTTCATATGCACTTTACAGAAACTAAGTAACGGTAAACAGTGAATCTTGTGCATGTGAAAAATATTTTTAAAATATGGAAGCAATATTCATGAAATTTAATGTAGTACGGGCATTTAAAGGGTGTTATCATCATGTATTCAGATATTACAAAGTCCTATCGTCTTCCGTTGAGGAATAAGAGAAAATCACCACCTACTGTAATCGCAAAATTTTTGTGCGGCGAGACCTTCGTGATGCCTTATACGAAGCTAGGAAAACTTGAAGAATGTAAAAAGACAAGATCCTCAAATATAATCTTCAAATTGAACCATTTGTCAATAACAAACATACTGATAATAGAAAGTGTGATCGATGAATTACCAGACACCATTATTGCATCAACCAAGCATTGATTAAGATAATGTACTACTATTGAAATTTGGGTAGTGGTTAAGTTTTATTGTTTATTTCATTTAAGGTGAGTCATTTATTTCATTTAGCGTTGATTTTTGTTACTTTTAGGGTTGGTAATTCGTTTAGAGGTAGTACTAAAAGGGACCACAACGTTGGCAACGTGTAGTAGATAGATTAGTCTCGTTAGGATCCCTGGGTTCAAATGTTTCTCCACTCATGTGTACAGCATTACTTCTAAAACCATATGTATAGACAGAGTTAAGCGTATATAAACAGACTTTCAGTCAATGGAAAGGTTTCGAGACGAGTTATTAGTGTGGATCCGCTCGAGATTAACCTTTTCACTTCGGTAATCTTGACTGGTTACAAGTTTTTGGAAACGTTTGGGATCTTTACATTGAATCTGGTGCAAGTCAGAAAATGGCAGATGGTCGCAACATCAACTATGAGCAGTCTTTCATTTGCTACAAGCATTTGTGGCAAAAAAACCCCAAAGTATCTGCGAAAATTAAGTTGGATCATGCATTGGAAAGCAGCTGTGTCTAGTCGGTGATAAAGTTTGTTTATCCGCGGTGTAGTGGCGGTCTCGACCGATACCCCCTCGCACGAGACTGCCGTCTTCATTGCCGCCCGGGGAGCTTAAGCAACAAGGACAGCAATGCCGGCGAAGACGGTAAAGAACAGTAGCGAAAACAGTAGCTGCACGATTAAATGCACCGTGCTAGACACCTACACGCTGTCATCTTGAAACTTACAACGTGAAAAGCCCGATTTTGAAGGTTTTTGTTATTACGAGAACAACAAACAGGCAACTTTGTCAATCTTTATTTACCGTTGAGAAGAACAATTTAATCTCTTTCTGTACAGAAAGCGTAATTCGGCGAAAAGAAAAAACAACTTAGCCATACATCAAAAAGGGCAAGCAAGAAGAGTACTTTTAAAAGCCGGCGTCGTTTTTGGTATTGTGCTCATTGTTTAAATACGGCCTCCTTATCTTCCTAGACTAGCAGCTGTTTGGGATAGCAAGGTGCGTACATTAACAACATGAATGGAATACGGTCTTCTTCTCTTGACAACTTTGCTACTGAAAGGGAATGGTGTGTACATTGATAAAACGAATGTAGTACGGTATTCCTCTTTTGATAAAATGGCAACTGTTTGGGGGTGCAAGGTGCGTACATTAACAACAAGAATGGAATGCGGTCTTCTTCTATGGACGTACTGGCAACTGTTTGGGAATGGTGCGCATATTGATAAAAAGAATGGAATATGGTATTCTTCTCTTGACGCACTGGCAGCTGTTTGGGAGCATACGTACATTACAACACGAATGGAACGTACATGAACAACACGAATGAAACACGGTCTTCCTCTCTTGACGCACTGGCAGCTGTTTGGATGGTATGCGCATATTGATAAAACGAATGGAATACTGTATTCCTCTTTTGATAAAATGGCAACTGTTCGCATGGGCGTGCAAGGTGCATACATTGATTACATAAATGGAATACGGTATTCCTCTAATAACGCACTGGCAGCTGTTTGGAAGTTATGCACACATTGATAAAACGAAAGGAATACGGTATTCCTCTTTTGATAAATGGCAACTGTTGGGCGTGCAAGATGCGTACAGAGATTACATGAATAGAATACGATCTTCCTTTTTTGACACAGTGGCTACTGTTTGGGAATGGTGTGTAGATTGACAATGTTAATGGAGTACGGTTTCTCTCTCGTGACGCACTAGTAGCTGCAGTTTGGGGGTACTGCAGACATTGATAATATGAATGAAATACAAACTCCCTCTCGTGGCACACTGTATGGCATCGATACGGAAATTTTTGATATGAAAGGAAAAGAGTTTTATTCTCGTGACGCACCGGCAGCTGTTTGGCATTGGTGCCGATATTCGTGATATGAAAGGAAAACGGTTTTAATCTCGTGACGCACCGGCAGCTGTTTCGGAGTGGTGTGTACATTGATATTATGAATGAAATTTGGTCTTCCTCTTTTGACGCACTGAAATGGGAGTGTTGCGTAAATGATTATATGGTACAATTTCAAAACTGAATCAAAGGCTGCGATCTATATTCTTCCCTAGCCATCAAAATGTTTCAAAGTCTCATAGTCGCGATTGGATTGGTAACAATATAGTGGGGATTTTATTTATTGGGGTTAGCTCTGGTAGTCCTTGCTAAGACCTTACTGTAGTTTCTGTCGGGGGAGTAACTGATTTCTCAAACACCAGCTATGGTCAGAACAGGGAACGCATGTTACGATTCTAGCAAAAGCTAGTTACAAAAGCCAATGAAGACTAAGATGCATCTTATTACATTACAAACAAAGATCCACGTTTTAAGAACAATAGACGTTGATTAGCTATTGACAAGTTTTTAACCACGTGCGGTTGAAAGAGACCGCTTCGGCAATGTTGCGATAATAATAACTTTTTTTGTCCTGCAAATATGAATAAGTTTGTATTAACACATGTGCAGCGTTAAATATGATATGGTATAATGATACAAAATATGAATATGTACTATAAAAGTGCTTAAAATATAAAAGTACATATATGTCAGCATTGAAAAGATATTCGAATAGTTTTAAAGGATTTAAAGTTTTCCCTGTCTCTGAGTTCTTTAGGCAGTTGGTTCCAATCCTTAGCAGCAGAGAATTGAAATGCCTTTTGCCCCATGCTGGATCTTGCTTTGGGAATGAGTCATCCCTTAATGTTCTTGATCGTAAACTTGCCCTTGTAGCTATATAATTTTCTAAGTGTTCGGGGCAGTTGTGACGTTTAACAATCTTAAAAACGAGTCGGAAACGTAAAAACATCTACGATTTTTTAGAGAGAGCGGAAGACATTTTTCACGCATCCGCTGGGTGTAAGTATAGATCTTAGAGCTTGGTTTTGTAGTCTCTCCAGTTTATCACCATGACCTTTGAACAGTACTAGTCCATCCATGTTGTTGACCCGTAGTCGATAACCGGCAGGGTAGTTTGTTTGTAGATTTTAAGTAGAATTTCATGAGACAAAAAATGAAACAATCTATAGAGAAAACGTAGTTTAAGGTGTATCTTGGTGCACAGATTGGTAAGGTGGTCGTTCCACGATAGGGCGCTACATGAACTCCAAGATATTTGGCTGTGGTTATTTCCTCTAGTCGTTGACTGACGTAAACGACAGTCTATGGCTTTAGATGATTTCAATAACATCAAATATAACATTAAGATATTTTAAAGTTTTTAAACACTTCATAAAACTTAAACTTAATTGAGCTTCGATCACCTCTGCAATCATCGTCATGCAAATAAGGTTACCTCAGATGGAGGCTAGGTTACCAAGCCAAATGACCCCTTGGGGCTCCCTCGTCTGCGATATCTTGATCCAATTAAGTTGTGCTAGATCGCGGGTAGGTTATCCAACATCTCTGTTCAGAGAAGGTCGTAGAGACCGGAAGTAAATTGCCTCCTTGATCCCTCTCTGGAACAACCTTTCCTTGGTCGTTAAGACTCCCGCAGAATCAAGGTAGATGAATTTTACAGAATTCAACTTTGTTAACAAGTTTACCTTAACTAGCCGTTCCTAATAGAAAATGAAGTGCTGCGAGCCAACAATATTTGCTTTCATTTGTTTTGTTGTGGTTTACTGGGTTTTGTAACGAAAGCGAGGTAGAGTCAATGTTAAACTCTAGTTTGATTTTTAGCGAAAGTGCTTATCAAGGTGACCATTGTTTAACGATGTACACTTTTTTTTATTAAGAACCAGTAAAATTTTGCCCAGGCTCAATGTTCATATTTTTTTCAACAATTTGAGGCTCAAAATGTTCTTATTTTGTTCTTAACTGCAATATATTCTTTTATGGTTGTATTGCATTTACAATTTCGAAATACATGTAAAATTTTGTGTATTTTACAGCAGATGACCGGTACAGCCTGTAGTTTCTACCAGTTGGAGTATACTTGTATGTAAATAATAAGTAACGAAATTTATTTAATGTGTGATGCTCTGTGTGATGACTGCTTGCCACGCTCATTTTGCTATTTTTTCTTTTTTTAATTATTTTTTTTAAATTTTCATTTCAGCCTCAAATTGTTCTTAATCTGTTCTTATTTTTGGGGCGATTTGAGCCTCACTGTTCTTATCAAGTGTGTTCTTATTAAAAAAAAGTGTATCTAGAGAAAGACAGCATGCTGTTACGAGTCTTTACACTCAGAAGCTTCATTAGGCAATTGGCTTAGTTTTTTTGCCTCGTTGTGTGGCTTATCAGCAGATGTTATCGAAAATCAAACTACTCGATCGGGTTCGCTTGAGTTGCGAAAAATAGTACAGAGCGGAATAATGGTACAAGGTGAAAAATTTTCCAAATCTTTCAATACGCTCCGATAAAAAAAAAGAACAAGCTATCAGTACGCGAGTTCTCCTCTCAAATTTCACCCCAAATAAACTTTAACTTTAATCACTTTAATTATACAACTATAAACAAGATAATGTATAACTAGATAAGTTTATACAGAGCTAGAAAGTTCCTTATAGAAATAAACCCCCTGATAAAAATGGAAGTACAATAATAAAAGCGAAACAATTATGTATAAATCATCTAAAAAACACAAATTAAAAATTACAGACTAACAGCTAACAACTAACTACCTAACGGCTGACCGACTTATTAAATAGCTCTCTAACCTACTAACAAACTGACATATAATCTGACTGCCAACAAACAACTAAACTAATTAACTAACACTCTGCTAACAAATTAATTAACTAGCTAGAAAACTACAAGATTAAAAACCATAGACTGGCTACCTAACAATTATCTGATTTATAAAAACGTATTTTGGAGTAATTTAAATTCATCAAAATAGAAGATGTTGACATTTTTCTTAAAAGAGCAGAAATTGTCAAGAGTTCTAATGTTGACAGGGATATTGTTCCATAAATCTACAAAATCTCTATTAAAAAAATTAAAACTTAAAAACATCAGTTTTGAATTTCCCCTTTGCTAGGACCGCCTCGGAATTTCGCATTGAGTAGGACCAAGTTTTAAAGTTAGCGTAGGATTGGACGTTGTGGTCGCAAAGACCATTTGTGCATTAGAAGAAAAAGCACAAGTCAGCGACCTCTCTTCTGTAAGAGAGGGGCAATAAACCCAGTTCAAGAAGTCGATGAGGGTAGTCAAGGTCTTTTCGTAGTATAAACCTGGTTGCCCTTCTTTGTACACGTTCAATAGCTTTACTTTGACTTTTAGTGTGCGGAGACCAGATTTGGGTTGCATATTCGAGTTGATGACGTACAATGGCTCTATATAGCATAAGCGTCGTTAACTGGTCGCAGTCGTTTGAACAAGTTCGGTATACAAGCCCAAGCATTCTGTTTTCTTTGTTCACAATCTTGTTCACGTGTGTATTCCAGGAGAGACTGGATGACACATGGACACCTAAGTCTTTTTCCGTAGGAACTGGGTCAATTTTCGCGCCACTAATTAAATATGATGTTGACAGGTTATTTTTAAGTTTCGTAACAGAGAGTAGTTTGCATTTCTTGGCGTTAAACTTCATATAG
>JAOBRD020465144.1:0-17949 GCA_027575215.2 Hydrozoanthus sils | reverse complement strand
CCTAAAAAGTACAATGGTTTATACCTACCACCCCAATATAGGGAGTAACCCCCCCCCCCCCTCCTCGGGCAAACGACTTATATTAGCTAATAAATAACGTCCCAGTCGCCAAGCCGTACCTACGTCATCAGTACGTTTACGGATGAACGCTAAAACATTTATTAATTATTTTTTCTTCCAGGGAAGACAGTTTCTAGCATTGGCACGGGAGGAACATATTCGCTAGGTTTTATAATTTTAGTGCATTTCTGGCGAATTCAAAAACGCAATTTTCAAAAATTTCCCAGGGGAGCATCCCCGGACCCCCCTAGAACTGTTTGTGCTTTAGGCGCTCGCTCGGCTATATGGCTATGGGCCTACAGAATTTTCAGATCCTGGCTACGCCACTGTTAACCAACGCATTTGTATTATTTGACGGAATATCATAATTCGATTATTTCTTCATCTTAGGTCACAAACATTTCACACTACACATTTGTTTATTAAAAACAGTTCACAGTTTGTTTATATCCCTTTATGCGGGCTTGCATTAACATGTAAATCGACACAGCTTGATATATTGGTCACTCATACTTATGTTAATTTTTTTCTTAGAAATTAAAACAAAACTATTTTGTTTATAAAAACATTTGAAATATGTCCAGAGACGACGAAATGTTCACTGATATTGTGAAAAATTGAGCAAACAGAGCTATTCAAAGGGGAAAATGGCGTATTTAATATTCACGGCTTAATTGACCTCTATAATTCGAGCCCCTGACAGTTCGAAGTATTTTGTATTTCCCTTGAGACTTCGAATCTAATCGGGGCTCAACTGTATAGTATAAGGTATAGTTAAACACATCATACATGCAAACAAACCACAAGCATTAATACCAATTTTCACAATAACAAACTATATAAAACCGATGTATGAAACTGTAAGCGTTACACGGGGCCGCGGCAGTTATTCGCAGCGTGCTGAGGCACTTTGGAAGAGAAGCGAACTGTTATGCTCTCCCCATTCCCCCTTGCATCTAACGCGCTTTTTGCATCCAACCGGCGAAAAACGATGCACAAGCGGACGATGTTAGGGTATTGCTCTTGCTTGTTTTTAACCCGAAGAAGACAGTTTTTTACAGTCTTAATTGTTTTTGGCACTCTTTATTCTCTTGGAACTATGTTTATGCGCCATAATTTTCCAGGGGATAAAACTAGTACAAATCCCATTGTGATGGAATATCTTCAAGTTCTTCATAAATCGAACCAGAAAGGTGAACTATTGAAATCAATGCAAGCGTCAGTCTCAACGAATGAAACTGCTTGCAGACTTCCAAGATTAGATCCTGAACATCCAAAAGTTATGAAGTATATCAGAGACTTGGGGCCCCTTAAATGCCAAGGGAAAACATTTTCAAGTTTTCATAAAGATGTTTTAAAAGTGGAAGGTGATGGAGTTTTGTCCGCGAAGTATTGGAAAATCGTTCGCCCGGAAGGGAATGATTTTAATCGAGAACTTGTTGGCCCGAAAGCAGTTCAGAATTCATTTGTTGAAAAAGTGGAGAAGTTGAAGCCGAAGGTACACAGTCTGGAGTCAGGTGCGTGTGTCTTTTAAAATATGCTTAGTAAAGTATGTGAGACTATGGAAATGCAGCAAGCGGTTTCTAGGTGCAACCCCGTGTTTCGAATACAATTTTAAAAAACCAACGAAATGTTCCTCGGAAAATGAGGCTCAAACTGGCCAAAGCTTAAACAATTTAGCAACAATTTTTTTTACTTTCAAATAATTCGTGTTTGACGGCTGCACAGAAACAAGGACAAAAATAATTCATGGAACCTACTGGTGTTGTGTTTCTCTTTCATAAATTGTTTACAGAATAATCCTCGAGGCAAAGTCGAGGGTATTACACGCCACCCAGACATTCACAGAGCCTGAGGTAAATAATTGTCCTAGTAAAATTACGCCGGTGATTATCAAAGGGAAAAAGTAGCCAATGCCAAAAACTTGGGCAGATTTTATTTGCGTCGTTTGCTCTGTATCGACATCTAAAACATTTTATTTTTCACAATTAGCACAATCGTCATAATGATGCAGTACTTTGAATAGTATTATACCGAACTTTGTTGAAACCGTAGTGCTTTTCGGAATTCGGCGTTTATCTCAGTTTGCTCCCAAAGATCATCCAAACGCGAGGCAGCCATATTGAAAATTTGTTCTCAAACGCCGGGCACACGCATGCCAAAAAGACGGGACACAGTTCACACTAGGCGATATTATACGCTTGACCGCCTGCAAAACGTGGCGTATTTAAAGGGGCTTTTCCACACTACGGAGTACTGGGTTCTAATTTGTTGACGGCTTGTTGACACTTGATTTTGTGTTGGGTGAACAAGTTTTCAAATTTAAGCGGATGAATAACAAGAGGTCGCAGAGTAATCATCGATTTGGCTTCCGTTTTTGAAAAAAGGACAAGCTACACACTATCTGTTGTCATTTTTTTTAACTATTTTGTTCTGGCTGTTGGTGAATTCAGAGTTACGCTAAAGATACCGGCGCTAACAGATCCTATTTGCAAACTGTTGACTGGGTTGAATATATCAGCAGTTTCTAAACAGTTTTCGCTTGCAGAACTCGCTACCTGAACTTCTAAATTCGACTGATTCTGAGGAATAGAAAGAGACTGCTTGCAGTCTAGACAGATGAATGAAATATTGACAAAGTCAATGTTTGAAAATTACAAATAACAGTAGGACACAGAAATCCAGACTTGCTCTCAACTGACAATTTTATTAGTTACCTTGTTTTACACTGTTACATCAGTTGCTCAACATAATTAACTGACACATCGAAAAAACTATTGCAATAGTCTTTGTTATTTGGCAAATAGCTGAATTACCGAATGTGTAGAACGTCAAACCGGACCAGTTCAATTTTGTTTTGATGAAATACAAAAAAATTAAAAGCGATTGCTTTTGTTCATAAAATGCAGGACTAACAATTCATTTCAACTTTACAGTTTCGCCATTCTGCAAAAACAGTCTGGGCTGCAGCAAGTGACCCTTGAAAGTATAAACACGAAACAAAATTCATGGCAAAATAATTCTTCTCACCTTTAAATCTCGATCTTTATCTTGGGAGAAAAAGTACGCAGCAAATGCAGAATAGGAGGCAAACTGCCCAGATATCTTCCATTTCTTCCATAAACTGTGGACATTATTTGTGATCTTCAGGTAAACACATTCTTGGTCTTGAATCCAAACGAAGAGTTTATAAGCTTAGACTTACTCATGTTGTAGACTATTTTAGGCGCTCACTGCTACTTCGAAATCTGCCATGAGTTAAAGTTGACATGGTCATAAGCCGGCAATCCATGACCGCCAATGAATGAATTCATCAACAGCCAGAACAAAAAGGTTAAAAAATGACTCGTAACTGATAGTGTGTAGCTTGTCCTTTTTTATAAAACGGAAGCAAAATCAACGATTTCGATGCCAAAGAAGATGACTACACTTGCTTGGCGACCGCTTGTTATTCCTCCGCTTAAACTTGAAAACTTGTTCACCCAACACGAAATCAAGTGTCAACAAGCCGTCAACAAATTAGAACCCAGTACTCCCAAGCATGGAACAGCCCCTTTAATTGCTCATATCTGACATGCTAGATATGGGTGATTTTATACGCCAGTCGCTATGATCAGTGAAATTTGCTATCACAGTAGGTGACACACCAAACAAATTTGAGCAAATTTCACCAACGACAACGACTGACATATAAAATTGCCTAGTGTGTCCCTGGCTTAAATCTGCTCAGTATCCGTTGTAATGGGGACTGGGAATGAACTTACATCCAAATAAATGGAGAATGGGGAAATGAAGTGCTTTGCATGACCTTCATTTTGGTATATAATTTGTTGGGCTTTCGACATTTAAACATGAAGTTACAAGCAATGAAACTTGTTGAATAATTGTATTTCTGCCATTTTCACCAAAAGTGACGAATTTTAGGCTTGTTTTAATTTTTTCCACCATTATTTTAAACCTGTAAAGAACAACTTTCTTGAAAGCCAAAGCACATGCCTCGTGTGACTAAGCTCACCTCGCATGAGGTGATTATTAATCATATCTGGCATAATATGCGAGTCTCCAACCAATGAGAACTGTGGAAACTCTACAAACCCTGGGTAACTTTAAATGGTAAAATTTCCTGCAGTTTATGGTCGTCAAACTCCACATTTTCAATTGGAGAATTAAAAGATATATAATCCTTACCCAAACCATAACCATTACTCCTAACCCTAACTTGTAACAGTGATTCTGAAACTTTTGGATGCTCATAAAGTGAAGTTTACCTCTTATATTTTGGTCTGAAGATCAATAGCTTCGTGTGCATAATAAAGTATGGGTGAATACGAAAATTTAGCTCTTTAAACATATGTAGAACTCTATAATTAGAGATTCCTTTGCTTTCATTGGTGGAGGCTGACTTATTACGCCGGCTACAATCACCTTGCTCAAGGTGATTATAGCCAGCATGTGAACAAATTTAATTGTTTGTTCTTGTTTTGTAGATCTTTAGGAGGTAAATTAAATTAAACTCCTTGAAGGAAAACACTTTTCTCAAAAGCAAGGTTATGGTAATGTAATATCCCTGTGACAACTGTGCTTATATCTTAGTGAATGATAGAAATACAGGTGAAAATGTTTCATATGTGGATATGTGTGACTGAGCAAATAACACCAATGGTAAAAGCAATGGCTAAGTGTTTCCTCTGAAAATTATGTGAGAAATTTTACTGAATAATAAACAATTTATTCCCTGAAGTGCAAGTGACTAGTGAGTAATTATTCACCAAAGTAGAGGTGAATATACTTGGCTTTCACCGACACTGAGGTGAATAATTACATTAGCTAATACCCAACCAGCAAATCAGTGAGAAATTACTTTTTTTCAAAAAAAGATGAATAAATTTAAAAAAAACTTGTTGTGAATGTCAAGTTTGACTCAAAATGATTTAAATGTAGAATTTTCATGTACAAGTGAGAAAAGGGTGCAATCACTATCATTGTTGTATTTTTTCTTGAAATTTCAAGGAAAAACAATGTTCATTCTAACTGTGAGTACAGGCATTCCAAAGTCCATTGGCATGCACTTTTTGTGTTTGGGAGAGAGTCACAAAATGGGTTGCCTTTTTGAAAGCTTTCTCAAAACCATAACTAGTGAGTAATTATGTACTGTATTCACTGAAGTGGAGGTGAATATACTTGGCTTTCACCTACACTGAGGTGAATAATTACATTAGCATATACCCAACCAGTGAATCAGTGAGAAATTACTTTTTTCCAAAACAGGTGAATAAAAATTTCATTTTTACCAAGCTACCGTGTGCATATTGTAAGATGCGCAAGACTGAGGCCAAGAACGAGACCAAAAGGTTGTCAACTTCGTTTGCTGCTTTGTTCAAACATTAGATGATTGTTCAGAGTTTGAAATTTGTAAAAATATGTTCTGCATGTTCTGACAAATGGCAAACAAAGAGCTAAAATCAAGATAGAGTCAAGTTTACAAACTTATAATGGCTTGTGGGGCCAGAATTGAAGTTGAAGGTGAACTGACAGTTTAAAAGATAATTTTTTAAATGTGCCAGTGCTACCATGAATGAGACCACAAGGAAGCTTGATTGCCATCATTCACTCTGATAGTAAGGTCTGTCATTTTACATGCCTATACATTCATGGCTGTCTGCTTCTCCCATCCCCGATGGCCACGAAACAGGGATTTCATGAACCAGGCTGTTTGCTGCAAGAGTGTTGGCATCCACTGGCTCTCGACTGAGTTTGCATTGTGAGCGGCCTTTTATGAGCTGTTAGTGCAATTTCAACCTTTTTGCTAAGGGTTTTAACATTTGAAAGTCTTGTTCAATTGACAAGTTTTTAAAAGTATGGATTTCTGGTATGCTGTAACTGATTTTTTGTAATAGTAAACTGTGCCGCCTCGCTTTCTTGCAGAGATAAAATTCTTGCAAAGTTTTGTTAAATTTGCTCTTGGCTGTTTCTTCTATTTCTGTTAAAAACCCACCTTACTGTTAAAATCACTCTACAAAATGAACTGTTTTTGTATTTCTATATGTATCTTGTAAGTCGGTATTTTTTGTATTTAATAGGTATACATGAAAATTCTAAACAGCTTCTTTTTGTTGTGCCAGCAACTGAGTTTTGTTTACTTTTGAAAATGTTGTCCATAAGTCAAACAATTATTAAAATTTTCCTCAAAATACTGTACATTATACCAAACTCTGCATGTGGATTTTTTGTGTTATTGGGAACAGCTGCATCATTTATTTCTAAAATTTCAGCTTCGCTGGTCAACATGTTTTGGAAATGACATGACACTGTGTTGTTTTTCTCAATTGCTAATCAGTGCTATCCTGAATATTCACTGTTCAAGGAACCAATTTAGAGTGTGTGAGAAACACTTCACTGGTTGGGTTTATGCTATTGCTGAATATCTACAGTACTGTTTCAGGAACTAATCAGAGCACAAATAAAAGACTATTCACTGGTTTGGTATATACTCAAAACAATTATTCACCTCAGGTTCAGTGAATATCTAGATGATGATTTATTCACCAAAAATTCACTTCACCTTTGATTCAGTGAATAATTGTTCGATAAAAAATATATGGCAGCAGCTTAGTTGTGTCCCATCAGCTGATGGTAATTCTGAATGTTGATATATATCAAGGCAATTGATGGCACTTGAAATACATATGAAACTATACTCTTTCCTGTTCAAAACAATTGCCCCATCATTCCAGCAAATTACTGCAATCAGTTACAGAAACAGTGCCTCTTTTTTGCCTTGTAACCCTAGGTTAGCATATAACACAAAATCCGTCTTTGATTTTCGAAAAGAATGGTATAATTACGCATTGGGTTGCCTAGTTTGAAAAACATACAAGCAATGGAAATACGCCAAAATAATAGTACAGCTTGTAGAATTTTGAATTTTTCTCACTAAAAGTGTCTCTTCTAGTGACCTTGTGGGAAATGTTCAAATAATAGATTAATATGACATGTCAGGTCATGTACATCTCGCTGCTAGAGTCAGTTTTTTCTATTTTTCGTTTTTCTGGGAAAGCCTAACTACCTTATTATATGAAATTTTAGAGATAATTTAGTTTAATGAATAAAAAAAATGGCTAATTAAAGTTAAAATGCACCAAAAAGCGTCATTAAATTGTCGCTAAGTTAAAATAAGTGTAGTACGAAATTCTGCCTTCTGGTCTGTTCCACACTGCCAGTCATGCTGTTTTATGGTCAATTATAAATAATGTGTATTAGATGTCTGTATCTATACATTTCAGATTCACAACTAAAATGGATTCTTTGGTTGTATTCTATTTTGCATTCCTATGTAGCCTGCACAGTTTCCTCTGCTTTCTATCAGAACTATATGTTGAAAAGCTGAAAAATGTCTGAAAAAAAGAGAATACATTTAAAACTTTAACCTAATGATTTTCGTCTGTCTTCAAAGTGTTCTCCCTATAAAATTAATCAAATTTAATTCCTTTCAACCCATCCTTCTTTCAAAACATTTCCTTCCTCCCCATTCTCCCCTTGTCATATTTTCTATCGCTTTAGCCTCTTTCTTGAGAAAAATAGCACACATTATTCAGCTGATGCATGTGATTCACACTTGTTTACAGAATTGAGTTACTGTGTGGTCTTGTTATTTATTAAAATATTTCTAAAACCCCATTTTCAGTTCAAATAAAAGTTCAAACAAAATTTGGGAAATTATATCAAAAACAATTTATTAATAACACATGTATTATTTTGAATATTATATGCTTGTCAGTTTAGTTGCAATGTAAGTTAAACCAATTGAAACTAAATAATTTCAGTGCTACATGTACATACCTTGAATCAGGAAACCTATCAACCAGAATAGTCTGTAGTAGTTCACAGTCATATGTGGCTGAGACAGGCCAGCAAGGAATTGATTGTCAATTTGCCCAACCTCTTGAACTAATTTTGCTTTTTCCAGCTGTACCACCAATCTGGTGGCCTGCATTTTCATTCAGGATTGCCTAGTGATCTGTGACTGCAGAATTTTTTTTTAATTTTAAAATGATAATTCAGGTAGAATGAAATTCGGAAGTAGATTTTGTCATAAGAATATTTTATGGCATTCAGACACAATATAAACGCCTACCAGATGCTTTGTAACGATGTTAGTTCTGTCAATGAAAGCCACTGCTGCTTTCTTTGTGTTCCCACAAAGCGTTGGGTGACTCAAAATTCCAGCTTTGTTTTGAACACGTATCTTGCCCATACGAAATTAACATACTTTTTGCTGGCCAATTCTTCTGTTTTATAACCGATGATGTCTGATAGTTTTGAAAACTACAAAGCTCAACTTGATTGCCTTTTGGCTTTGAAGCTGTCATAATGTAGTTGTTCTGAACAATGCCAATAGTTAACAATCTTGAGAGCTTTGACTTTTATTCAATTATATATTTACAATTTTTTCAAATGTTTTTAATGCTTAAACAAAAGGCATTTTCTTTTGGAATCTACAGTATACTCCTTCCTGAGCTCTTTGTGTATGCTATGCTGAAATTATGCTTAAATTGCACATGCTGTAAACAAAATGAGCCATGAACCTTAAATTCCAAAGAAGATCACATCAATTGACCACAAGAATAGAATGGCAACTGAAATGTAAATCATGTATGCTCTGGAACTGTACAAATGCTGCCTGCATGATAAATTGGTACAATATTTATTTTGAAACACTGCTTGCCTAGTTCTTTATATTAAAACTCCCTGCGCACGAACATAAAAATCTTTACTTTGAAAATTGTACAAAACATAAACCAAAGGATGTTTCATGATAAAAAAAACAGCAGTCTGTGATAAACAGAAATGTCAAACTCTTCACGGGCAACACACCAAGAGTTAATCTGACTTGGAAAATATAAATACATCGATGTGAGTTTTTCAACATGCAGTTGCCTGAGTTTGTTTTTATATTTTGCAACTGTTCCTTTTATTGTTACATTAAATTTGATTTGTTCCAACAATAATTTACAACCTGACGGATTGAGAATGTTCAGTTAACAAAAAAGTCAGTGACAAAAATGGTTCGATGCGAGCAATGTTTTGCACACATTATTCTTCCCATGCATGTGTGGATGCGTGGGCGTGTGATCGCACACATTAAAAGAAGGAGACTGTCACACTCCATTCCCCTCTATCCCCTAGTCTTACTTTCTCCAACCCAGTTCTCCCCTAGAGCTTTATTAACCCCCATCCTGTTCTCTCCTGGTGATAATCCCTCTTTTGCAATGCTCAAAATGAAATCTGGGGAAGAGTTTAGGCTACTTGCTTTCCTGGTTTTCTCTTCGTAACCTGGAATATTTCAAAATATCTATTGATTAAATAGTTCCAAAATGGATGAATAAATAGTTGTTTAACTTCCCAAAAAGATGTCCAGTAAACATTGTAATCAGTAAAAGTTTTCCAGTATAGTGTTGGTAGAACATACACATACATACACCAGACTTAGTATGCTTCAAATTAAATTTTATCAGGGGGAGCATGCCACCAGACATCATTCTCCTTTTTCTTCGTACTCTGGAGTCCCTAATAATATGAATTATATTGTACTGTATGTACACATAATTATTGTGGTCTAATCTGTCGCCCTGATCAAAAACATATTCAAAATACTGAAACCATGTGGTCCTGTGCTGATGGCATATCTGATTGACGTCACAGCCTATTTATTGTTACATATAAATGGGCCTTATTGTTTTTGGGACTGTACAATTATTAACTTATGGGTTTCAGAAGCCAAGCATCTCCACTGCAGGTTTTCAGACTACAATATTTTTCTTTTGGGACACAATGCTCAGTGTTTTACATTTGTCAACCTTGATTTTTGACAAGAAACAGAATCCAGTTCCAAGAAAAAAGGCTATTCTGTTTGAAATATTTTCACCTTATACTGTTGTTCTGCTTTATTCTATTATTAATTTTGAAAGATTTCTCCACCCTGTACCACTATTCTGCTCTAAACTGTTATTAGGGACTTTAGAATAGAAATGTTACATACTAGTAATTAGTAATTTTCAAACATGGCAGAGCTTTATAAAACATAGTTCTTTTATTTTTCAGGTCATTTTGGATGTATACGGCATAAAGTTTCAAAGTCGTGCTTGCATCCTTTTGGTGGAGGCAAAAAATTACAAAAAGGTACAAAGCTAGTGTTTCATTCTGATTGCTGCCAAAATCGCATTCGCTTTATGATGGAAGAAAATGGAAGCTTAAGGCATATTCAAAGTGGTTTGTGCCTCAGAGTAGGTGAGTTAATCAAAACTAGTTGATGATACAACTCTTTGAAAATTAATATAACTTGTTTAACTTCCTCTCATCCAATTTTGTAATCATTTTTTGAATTACTTGTCTTCATATATAAGAACAAATTCATGTTTGTTTTTCAAATAGTAACTGTCGTAAATACTTTACATAAGAAACAGACTATACCATAAATCCTTGAATAATCACAGAAACTCAAATATAAAGTGCCTCACCTTGAATAAGTACCCTGGTGATGATGTTGAAGATATCATTCACATCAATCGACTATTCTGACTCCTGAATACTGAGTACTGCAATCCCAGAAAAACCATGTTTAGTCTGTCACATTTGATAATTTTGATAGGAAAAAACACAATACCCAATGTTCATGCCAACTCCCAAATTTTTATTAGTGTTTCTTATTTTTTACTGCTAGGTGTTCATGTTATTCCTTTATTTGAAATCTGGTTAAATAATTTTTTTTATCTCGAGTACGTTACTTACCTGATTCTCTTTAATAATGTAAGTTATACCTTGTGATGCACTTGTCAGTTTTAAATAAGTGCTGCACCCCAAAGAAGTGCTGCAACTCAAAGAAGCACTATACCCCCAAAAAGTGCTGCAGCAAAATCTCGTTGAAAGTAATAAGCACTGTAGTGCTTAATTGAGGATTTATGGTAAATTCGATCATATTAGCAAAATGACTTACATGCCTGGGAAGTCAATTTTCATACCATATATACTTGCAACTGGTAGTCCTCCCAGATAAGAAGTTCTGTGTAGTCCAAGCTTTTAATGCCTCCCCACATATGGGGGCCTACAAAGGGGTTTTGGCAACAGGTAAATTGAGGTGATAGACGAATGTCAAAGTGCCAACAAGCAACAGAAATTATCGGGAAGAGTGCGATAACTTGCAAGAGCGTCAAATAAAGGGCTTCAGGGGTCAAAACATCCAGGTACACATGTAACCATTTTCTCACAATATTTTTTGTCCGTGCTTAAAATATTTAAAACACGCTAATAAAACAGACACATTTGTTCATCATGTTTATCTGATTGTTTTTTAAATGGTTGGAGCTGTAAAGAAACTAGCAAAGCAAATAATTGCTTGAAAATTATGACAGCGATATTTTTGTTTAGACGTAAATGCGACAACGGCATTTTGCACTATAAAAAGATGTGACAAAAAGACAGGGCTTGCTGTTTGAGGCAAGCCATCACCTTTCTTCCAGGAATCACTCATGCCATTGGGAAATAAAGTGTTAGAAATGTTTTGTGATTTGCCCTATATGCATTGAAAAAATTCACGTTCAAATAATTCTACAATAACAATCAATCACGCATGTTTATTGTCTAGCTCATTCTGGTGGATAATAGTACGGTTTTACGAAAACCAGCTTACACTTTTTAACTGTTTTAAATTGAATACTGTTGACGAATTTCAAAAGGTGTTTCTGATTTAGTAGTATTTTCTTACTCTCGTTTAAGTTTTCTAAATACAGTCGGTTGTCAATGTGAGTGGAATTACTTCAAATTTGGATTAAATTTGAAGTAACACAGGTGCACTGTCCTTGTACGAGTTTCTTTCTAGCTCCCATCACTTGGAAAAGACAGCTCACCTGACTAGCTTAGGTGAGCTTTTTGTCACTCACCAACGATTTGCTAACGGCAAGCTCTGAAAAGACCAAAAAATGTGGGGACAAGCAACACCTTAGCACCCCTTTGCAGGCCCCATACAATCTTTAAGAACACAAGACATATTTTTACCATAAAAGTAAGGGTGCATTTTTGTTAACCAACATATTTCCACAGACTTCTTATTTCAAGTTCTTTCACATACTGAAAATGTACATGTTTGTGTACCCAAAGCTACTTTTTTACATATACACATGAACATAAGTTTTGATATTGATCAATAAGACTAGCCAAAGTCATGGCTTGAGATTTAAAATACAATTTTTCACATGAATTTAGTTTAATCATAACTAGTTCCACTTTATACCAGAGGTATAGATAGTCTCCGGTATACGGAAGGTTTAGATAGCCCGCTATGCAGGTTAGTTCCACTGCTGGGCTAGGCCAGTTGGTAAGATACCAGTGTGTTGTGTGGGAAGCCTTTGGTTGATTCCCAGCTGGACCTTCATTCAGGGTCTTCAAACATCTGAAAAGAAGGTGCTGCATTTGTTCTAACTTCTACAAACACTTAGACCTTTGTGTCTTTTCGGATAAGAACTTTAAACCATAGGCCCTCAGAGTCCTATAATTAGGTTGCCAAACCAGGTGGGTCTTTCAAATACTCAAGAGTAGTGAAGATTATAAACTAAACTAATTTCTACAGTCAGCCTGATGAAGAAAAAGTAAAGAAGCTGTCAGTTCTGTGGTGATTTCAGTGCTTAATTTTCTATTAAAAGTTTTACCGGTATGAAGTCCTATCTGTATTAAAAAGGCAGAGTGCAATTCGCAGTATATCTTTTTTATGACTGGTAAGCTAGACATTAAAGCTGGAATCAGTTTAGCCTTTAGGGTTCAACATTCCAGAATCAACCTACATTATCGGTAGTGTAGGTTATAGCAGGTTTGTGATTGTTGTTAGTCAAGTATATTGTCTTACAGTCATGGATTTTCTTCCAATCAGAAAACAAGCAAGCAAAATCAGCCATCACCTTTGGAAGCTTCTGTGATCATTTTGAGAGCACTAAAACTGGAGCACTACAACACAGAGAGAGCAAGCTGTGTCTAGTTCCCTTGGATGGTCTGGTGAAAAATGATGGTATTGTAGCCCTTGGGGAATGTGAAGAAAAACATGCCTTCGACTTCAGGATATCCCTTCAAACCTCAGGCTCAGGTATTTTCTAGTTCTGAACTGATCACCTCTTAAAATCAAAATCATATTTCACATGAACCAATAATATCGTAAAATAATATGGAGTCTGTTTGAACACCCATAAAGTGATTGTTCATTTTGCTGGTCATCATTAAACTCAATATGAAATCAATTTTTGTAAACATTCTAAACTTTTGGTTCTATCTATCAGAAGTTTCTGCAGCACATACATGTCCAGTGTTCTAGCCAGCTTTAAAAAACGACAGGGTGCCCTAATTTACATATCATTAATATTCATGATCTGTAATTTCCATATCATTAATATTCATGATTTGTATTTTGCTTATCTTGATATTCCTGAAGTATTAGTTAATGAATATTTGATGTTTTCAGATAACAATAACTTCTTGCCATTTAAAATTTATTTACAAGTTATTTCAACAATGAGAAAAATATATTACAGTGACAACAAGGAAAACGCGACATTGCGTGTTTTTGGCGATTGAACTTGAGCCACGATCTTCCGCTTTTCCACACGTCTTGGAAGCCGCATTTGTGTTCAGCGTTCACTGCTGTTGACTTTTCTTCTTTTGGGGGTTTTGCTTTCTTTGTTGGACTTATTCTAAAATATGAAACAAATGTTGAGATGCGTTTCTTTCCAGGCATGGTTCAGAAAATTACGATTCTTTTTTGTCGAACAACCACAACACAACAACATCTGTTCCTGACATCTGCGCTGTGATTGGATAGTTGGAATGCAAAACCGCTGACCGATTATTGTGGCTCAGGAATTTAGTGTCTGAAAGAAATTATTTTCGAGCGATCATGATCGTTTGAATTTGGTGAAAATAACTTGGAAAATACTGTGTGGAAACCTCAAAATATTGGGTTTTTTTACTTCAAATCTTCATTAATATAATGAATGACAGGGCGCAGGAGGAAAACAACAGGTCAAACAGAAAAACGACAGGGCACACAGAAAACAACAGGGCCCTGCTCCCTGTCGTATTTGCCTAGCTAGAGCACTGGTGTCATTCAAAGTGTTTGAATTGTTTTGTGTTGAACTGTGTTATATTGTGTTGTATTGAATTGTACTGTGTTGAACTGTGTTATATTGTGTTTTATTGAATTGTATTGTGTTTAACTGTGTTATATTGTGCTGTATTGAATTGTATCATGTTGAACTGTGTTATATTGTGTTGTATTGAATTGTATTGTGTTTAACTGTGTTATATTGTGTTGTATTTTACTGTGTTATTTTGTGTTGTGCAGAATTGAATTGTATTGTGTTTAACTGTGTTATATTGTGCTGTATTGAATTGTATCATGTTGAACTGTGTTATATTGTGTTGTATTGAATTGTATTGTGTTTAACTGTGTTACATTGTGTTGTATTGAATTATATTGTGTTTAACTGTGTTGTTATATTGTATTGAATTGTACTGTATTATGTTTAACTGTGTTATATGGTGTTGTGTTGAATCGTATTGTGTTGAACAGTATTATATTCTGATGTATTGAATATTTGATTTTCTCATTTCTGTCTGTATTTTCCAGGCTCCTTTAGTGGAAATGCGACTGTTAAGATTGATTTTGTGCGAGTTGATGTCGATACAGCAGATGGTGTACAACATGACGTCCATATGTATGTTCAACCCAAGGAGGAAGTCTCACAGAGGACTGTGACCCCCCTGGAACTTCCACTAAACGTGATTCTAATCATGTTCGACTCAACCTCTGCGGCTCATTTTCACAGAAAAATGAAGAAAACGACTGCTTATTTGAAAGAAGAGTTAAATACAGTTTTTATGAAAGGTATTTTGATTGTTGCGTTTTAGTGTTTTATTTGACGACTAAAGAAGCCTGATTTGTGTAAAAAATGCGAGAGAAGTGTAGAAATCACAAGCCGCAAATACACGGCTTTGGCTTCTTCATTTGCTTTACAATGTAGATTCGGTTTATTATGTAGATCGATTGTTTTACTGAAAAATACCATTCGTAGATCGATTTCAGACAAAGCTACATCCGGGATACGAATGACGTTTGCCATATCCTCACTAGTGAAGATATCCCTGACGTATTATCGTTTCCCGCTCACTTCGGCACAAACAAACACTCATATCTATATAATGAAAATAATTTTACACGTTGGCGCAAACATATGAACTTTATCTTCTCGTGGAGAAAAGATTTAACTCGTTCGCTACGCTCACACGTGAAAGATCTTTTTCCACTCAAAGATAAACTTCATATATTTGCGCCACTGTGTTGTACCCTCTATATATATGCGGCGCGAGCGGAAACAACAAAGCACGAAAATCAACAAACGATAGCTCGACAAAACGAGACTTTTCCACTGTTTTTGTTTTTTCTTCTTTTAAAAGAAGCACGACTTCAACACTTTCTTCTACTTTGCTTTTCTACGTTTTAGAGTTTCTTAATTTAAAATGCTTTTCACCGTCTCTGACCAAACTGTCGACAAGAAGTTACGTGCCGAAAAACAAAGAAATACGCTTTACTTTGTTTTATTTAAGCAGTAAATCATAATTTTGTCTATGGGTTTACCGTCAAAATAAACCACGCGAGATGTTTGGAGACCACGAGAAAAGCCGTTATATCCTAAAGGTCGTCATATTTTGCGGTCCTTATTTTAAAACGAAGAAAGAACATCAAAGTTTTTTCGTCTTCTAGCAGTGGCGCCGGCAAAGTAAACTACAGTATATATACTTGTTATTACGGGAATCACATTGTCAAACTCCGCTATGTTCCTCAGTTGTTTTTTTTCAATTTGCCTGAGTTTCGGAAACGGATGAACTTAGGGGCCGACCATTTGATTTTTAAGATGAGGAGGGGTTAATTTCCATCTAAATATCATAATATTTACAGTGTCCAAACTTTTTTTTTTAAAGTCGACAAACTTTGACCTCTGAAGGTGATCACATTAAAGATATTTAGATTTATCTGTTTTTCTTTCTGGACACAGGCCACACCATTGTCGGAGACGGTACGACTGCCCAGCTCTCCGGAATGCTTACTGGAATCGCCGAGGAGGACCAACCGGAAGCAAGAAGATCGATGCCAAATTCTGACACGTGCGATGGATGGCGATTTATATTCAAAGATTTCGAAAAACACGGCTATGCAACATTTTTTAGCGAAGATAGCCCGTTTGCTGGTACGTTTACCTATCGCTTGAAAGGGTTCCGAAATCCACCAACTGACCATTATGGACGGATAGGATGGCTTGAAGCGGACAAACTCACAACTGGCTACTGCTGCGGGAGCCAGGCTACTCACCGTATCCAGTTTCGATACCTCCATAGTATGTTGCGTGAATACAAGAACCCAAAGTTTGCTTTCACTTTGCTGTCTGGCCTTACACACGATAATGAAAACACACTCGGTTATGCTGATCAGGATCTAAGGGATCTTCTGCAAAAATTTAAGGAAGAGGGCTTCGCTGAGAATTCCATGATTGTCGTATTTGGAGATCACGGTTTTCGTTTTGCATCAATAAGAAAGACTCTCCAAGGTAAACTCGAGGAGCGTTTGCCGCATTTGTCGATTTCTCTACCAAATTGGTTTGTAACCAAGTTCCCAAATCTTTTTCAGAGTCTGCAGAGTAATTCGCACTTTTTAACCACGCCTTTTGATATGTATGCCACAATGAAGCATATCCTGTCGTACCCGAAATACCCGGATGGTATAAAATGGGGTCAAAGTCTTTTTAAGCCAATAGATAGACGTAAGCGCGCGTGCGCGAACAACGGTGTTGAAGATCACTGGTGCCCATGTTTGAATTGGCACGAGTTAGACGTGGGTAACAAATTGGTTAAAGATATCGTGAATTTCGTAGTGGAGTATATGAACAAGCAAGTTGCAGCCAATCCCGTTGCGAGCAAACTGTGTGCGCGATTGACGCTGAAGAAAATTACTTCGGCGCAGCAGCAGCTACCAAACGAGAAAATGCAGACATTTCTACATAGTAAACGGGATGGCAGATGTGACTCGTGCGGCGTGGTATCTGGTCAGCGGGCGGAAAACACTCTCAAAACGGACACCACGTATCAGGTGCAGTTTACCACCGTCCCGAATAACGGCTTGTATGAAGTTAGTGTAAAACTTACAAAAGGAGTGCCGTCTATAGATGGTGAAATCAGCCGTGTTGATCGATACGGCAGCCAACCCGATTGCATAAAAACTACGTACACACACTTGGTGAAGTTCTGTTTATGTAATCAAAATTCGTAGAGGAAACCATACGTTTAAAATCAATTTCACTTACTTACGTTTTATAATTGTCGTAAAAATTGATCAGTTGATAGATGTGTTCCTGAGGTGGCAGGGACGAACCCAATCGGGGTCAAATTCTTTTTCGTCCGAGCCCATTCGCCAGTTTTAGGGAGCGCATATCGAGTAGATAAAGTAGTTAATGAATTTTTCACCTTTCACAATTGGCTGCCCACCCAGTAGTATTTTCAATAGTTTTTAACAGCGTTTGAACAAAATAATTTTGAAAAACAACAATGGTTTTTGCAGATTAAGATAGACGGAACATAATTTATGTATGAATAAAAGAAACTGTAAAATATTCCGGATCAGAAGCTCACCATACTTTCAGAGGTGAGAAGGATGTTTGAAACGACCTGTAAATTTTGTTTATTAGGGAAATGTCAAAACAATGGTACTTTCTAGGAACCCAAATTAGGGGGGTGGGGTATTATGTGCCGCCACCCACCACCTTTTTTTCAAAAAGGCTGAATTTCAGGAGCAAATATCAT
>JAOBRD020465038.1:2500-17949 GCA_027575215.2 Hydrozoanthus sils | reverse complement strand
AATACTAGAACCCAGGCCTACAACAATACTAGTTCCAGTTCCTTTTCGATTTTAGAACACATATTCAAGACATTTAAGTAAAGCAAACAAAACTTGATATTTTAATATAAATACAAATGAAATCTTGCACATTTTCTATTTCTTAAAACATTCTAGTGAAATAGTAATTGAAAAATAATTGTAGACAACATATTTTTATAGTTAAACCACTTGAAAAGCCGTTTTATGGTATATATTATAAATGGGTGCAACTTATTATTTTAAGCCAGGGTAATATGACGCAGAGTAAATAATCTGTTACATAAAAACTAAGCTAGGCATAGTAATAGACAAATATGACAAGAATATAAGAAGAATTTTTCAAACAAAAATGCTGACGCAGCATTATTTTTTTCAAAACGCGAGTATTCCGGATATAGGTACTTTCGGAGATGCCTCCATATCCAGAATAATTAAGAATCTCAAGACCCTCAAAGGTGACGAGTTTGACGCTTTTATCACAAAGTGCACAAATGTTGTCAGATGTTTGCCGTAACAGCCTGACTATAACTATGAACGGCATTAATACAAAACAGAATATAGAAAGGCACATAAAACATAACTCGATGAACGGCGATTTCAGCTCTCAAATCCTTGTAGATGGCAACTGAGATTTTCGCGATATTTTCTCTTCTTTTTTAATGTGCTCACAACAATTCCTGCTAACAACTTAACATTTTGTATTTGTTTTTTTCTCTGATAAGTTTCTGAGTGTCTTTGAGTTATTTGAGTTCACTTGGCATTTCTACCACGAATGGCGTATGCATTGTGTGTACTTTGAGCGTCCACGAAGCAAAATTACTCTCCATACTTTTCTTCAACAACGCCCAAATCTCAACAGCATTCAAAATGGCATCCTCGCCGATGCAAGCCCCAAAGCCTACGCGGTGAACAGACCTCCTTTTTAATGACAGTATGACGAGTCACTCCACTTAATAAACACGCTCATCCTCATCAAGAGCTGATGACAGCTATGGCTTTTGTGAGGCTTGCAGAGTATTTGCAAACTGCTCTAAAGATACAGCTTACCGACTTATAGCCATTTGCAGTGACTGGATTATATTACACTGGTGCGCTTTACATGCGAGAAAACAATTCTGAAACAAAGGCCTATGGCCTATATGCCTTTTCACGTGTGCCTTGACAAGGGACGTACGAATAGACCGGTGGAAAAACTATACCCACTGGAAGTTATTTCTGTGCTTGAGGTAGAGCTCTGAGACGGATGAACAGGTAGATGAGGAGCCATGCCACTTTTGTTAAACTGATTTTAAGTAAGCCACTCGACCCGAAATGTTGGGTAATACAAACACTATGTTTAGAAAATGCTACTAGCGTGGGAAAAAAGCAACACATTACATTACTTGAAAAATATTGAGTAAATTAAGATGAAGACAACAACTCTTTATTTGACCCATAATTGTAATATTGTACAGATGAGCAATAAGATGAATAAATTATTTAATAATTAGGGCGCAGGGTGATCAAAACAACACAAGGGCTTGTCAAGGTAGGACACCCTTTATTGACAATTATTACCGTAGTTTCAAATTTAATAAATAATCGAAGAAGCTCATTTTTGCAGTTTCCAGGTCGCTTTCTTTAATCAAATACGTTTTTATATTTTTGCAATTGCGTTTTGAAAGAAATTAACTCGATTTTAGTAGTTTCCAATAGTTGTGTAATCTGCCAACAAAGCATCAAGGATCCTTTATTGAACACCAAAATCGACCGGTCGTTCTTACAAAGACTCACTCTTAAAAACTAGGTAATTGACAAAGAGTTTCAGATTTGGTTATTTTAGGTTTTTAGTCACTTTCGAGTGTAAGTGTTTTTCTTAAAAATTTTAGACATGTCTGCGTGTCAACTTTCTTCTTTCTTTTTCCTTTTCAACGACAACCGTATGTCATAAAACAAAAAGCTACTTTTGTAGATTATTATGAAAATATTTTGCCATCTCACTCACCGCCATAATTAATTTAATGATTTAAGTTTGTATTTAAATATACTCATTATATACTGTACTTTTTTTTATCTAAAAGGTGGTAGTTGTCTTGTTGTTGGGACTTTGTCCTGTTACCACCTCCTGTCGCGCCCGATTTATTTGAGAGACGACTTTAATAAACTAAAATAAATGAATAAATAAATAGAATAAATAGCATTCTTTTAGCAATCACAAAACACATTTCATTAATTAGTCGGCAAGATGCTAAAAATATAATGGATTAGCTAAGTATTGTCAGACAATAGCTGCAAACATATAAAGTGTAGACAGGAACAGAAGATTTTGCTCCGAGCTTGTGCCTGCTAAAATTTCCAGAATTAATGCAGACAAAATCTAAGCAATCCATTGGTAAATATTGTGATTTTCCCGACTTGTCTAATTGTTGTTGTAATTGTAGTGTAAGGGTCAGCTTTTTATATTTCAGAATTTCTTATGGCACTAATTGCAAAATCAAAACTCTAGAAACAGACATAATTTTTTATTCCCCGAAACAGGAAAGCGCCGTCAAAGATTAAAATCTTTATTTCGTTTACCAACTTTGATGATATAGATTTTTTGCGCACAAACGGTTAGCACCGCTAATTATACGTACCAAATGGATTTGCACTTTTCGTTGATTGATAATATTGAACTAAAACCAATGTGTGAAAAATTGTACTTGCATGCACATCATCTCGTTTAACTTAAATAATTTTCAAGATCGTTTTAAATGGCCCTGTTGTATTGTTTTGCTAACCAAAATTCCAAGAAATCAAATTTGTTTCACGGATAGAGCTCCACTCGTGGAAAAACGAATATGCAGGAAGGTAAAGGATTTTGAGCTTTTTAACTTATTGTTTGTTGTCAAAATTTTTTGCTTTTTTGATAACACACCTCTTTGTGTCATCAGGAAACCTAAAGTGTCTAATCTTGCAATCGTAATAGAGAAACAGAAATCGATTTTAAAACTTGTAATTTTGGCACTAGACGAGCTTTTATTGCTGCTTCAATCAATCATTTCTCCTTGCGTGTGTTAAAATTTCTATATAAAGCCAATGATTTTTTTCTTTCTAGTAACAATATACGTTATGGCGAAAGATTAGCATAATAAAACGTTCGACATAAATGTTTCTGAATTATCAACCTTTTATATTGGGTCTTGGAATAATTGGAATTCGCACTGCATGCACGCTTATTTTGGGAAGATCAGGTAAGCATTTTTGTCCATTTACAGTCGAATAGAAGTGTTGGAAAAGCTGTCAGAGCTATAAAAATGCCATTGACAAAATGGCTTCTATAGCATTTTAAGACTTTTCTTTAACTTTTTTCTCACGGCTGCTGTGTTTGAGAGCAAACAAGAAAGCATCTATTAAAGTTAGGTTACATTAATTGTCAAGTTTAGTATTTCCTTTCAAACTGAAGGTAGGAAGTTTTTGCATTTTACCATTGAGAATGTGAAGGGCTTGTCACCACTGATCTGAGGTTGATTTCACTAGTGCGGATTCTGGCTTAACATTTGAAGTATTAACCAATTCAGCCTTATTTGCTGGCGAAATAAAAATAATTGTTTTTCAAGGAAACTGATTTATGCTAATCACAATGCGTCATCACTTATAGGTCTACTGTTGAGGCAAACACGTTCTATTATTTTGTTCCTGTTCTTATTTGAAAGTTTTAGAATGGAAGACTTTTACAAATAATGCAAAGTACTGTTCTAATTGCTGATGATTCTTGCTAATCCGCCATCTCGTTGTCTCGAAACTTAAAGGAACATCATAAATATTTAAAATTTCATCTTTAAGACTTATTAATTGAAGTCATTAAGATAGTTGTTGGCTAACAATCTTTCTTGCCGTCTCGGCTCTATTAACAAACTATAACAAAAACCGGACGTAGAATATCAATACATCAATACTTTTAAAAGAATTTTACATTATTTTTTGCATAAATGTTGTGTTTTTGATGTAAATTTAAAAACAGCAAGAAGATATGGCATCCTTTGAAATTTTTTATCCACATCAATATTCAGCTGAACAAGTTTGGCGTATTCAGGATAATAGAATTGAAGTAAAATCATTTGTACATACCAATTGCTTAGACGGCCAATCAAATAAAATTACGTTTGGTCTAAAATGCTTTGAAATGAATTACCCGAATTCTTTTTTGAGATTTAGTGTACTGTAACTATCTGCGACAATTCGCAGAAAGCATTTACTCGGAGGAACCGACAAATATCGGAAATTATAATCAAAAATAGAACAGTTAAATGAGTGATACGAATGATTATTGTATATTTGGCTAATCTTATATCCTGAAGGAAATTGCGTTTAAGATAAATCGGTAAATCCTTGTTTTTCAATCAAGTTTGTTGCGTGCATTTAAGTGTTATTCGAATAACCATGATGTATTGAAATGAAACATAAATGTAAGTAAATAACATAAGCATCTTACGTCAAACTATGTATTAATCTTAGCATTCTTAGCAAAAAGGTAGATGACATGGCACGTCACTCTTACATCACTAAATTTCCTTTGAAATATTCAAATAAAACAACAAGCTAAATCAATAAAATCAAGTTCAGATTTCATTACGAATAAATACACATGGTTGGCGAGGAAGAGAACTGCAACGAAATACAAATACAAATAGGCACACTTTTTCGAAAAAAATGGTTTAAATGCTCCGACTGGGACTCGAATCAACAACGTCTCCTGGTTATTATTTTAAGTAGGGCGGATTAACCACAACATCACCGGGACTCACCTTGCCGGCAACATAGCAATTTAAGGGTTGTAAAATTATCACGGAAAAACGTAAACACTGTTCAAACAAGCTTTTTGGATTTAACCCTGGATATAGGAAGTCAAATCCTTATTGTCATCGGCGACTTCTAAAACGATAAGCACATCACTTAATGGATTTTTAATACAGAAATGTAATTTCTAGTGTTTGTAAACCTATTATCTAGGTAACCGGTGTTTATACAATACATCTGGTAGCTATCAGCTTGTTCTCTTTATCATAGGGACGAACTAACGCAGATCTGAAGTAAAATTTCGACCGTGCTCATGGCAGATATGTTCAGTGGTACTTTGTGTAACTTGACAAGAGCCGCAGAAATCAACTGCACAAATGTTTCTAATCCTCAAAGTGAGTACATACTAGATTTACCTCAGAAAGGCTGAATGTCGTTATTTAAATAACCAAATGAATGGACACTTGCGTTAAAAAGACAAATAGAAAAATAGGAAAGAAAAGGTCCTCGTTATTTGGAGGGCATATGTGCGCATGAATGATCAAAATCCAAATTTGGGAAGAAGGCAAAAGTTGTGAAGACAAGACTTTTAGACATATGATAGGATGTTGCAAGATTCTTTTATGACTAACTTCTTTAAAACGTGTATGAAATTTTCAGATTTTTGCAAAAAGAGTAAAAGACCGAAATTACATCCAACTGATTGCCTTTTGATTGCGTGAGATTCTTCACGCTTCTTTTATGACGAGCTTCTGTTAGGACTTGTAAATTAGTTTTCCTCTGCTTTAAAGAGACCCAAGACACATCCAATAGATTGATTTTAAATGTGTTCGATTCAGTTTCAGGCACAACTCGGGACGGAGAGTCGAAGATGTTCATCGTTGATTTTCCGGTCGGTGTCACGCTCCTAGTAGCCTACGTTGTAGCCTTTATTATCGCGTTACTAGGCAACGCCTTTGGTATTTATGTGGTCGTCAAAAGGTCACCCAAAAAGAGTATGGTTCACTGGCTTATTGCAAACATGGCTTCTGCAGACCTGATTGTAACCTTGGTGGCAATGCCGTACTGTACCAGATACTTGTTCGTGAGGAACAGTTGGTTTGGAGGAATCATGGGAGAGATTTCTTGCAAGCTGATCCATTATCTCTTTAACGTTTCTATATCGGCATCGATTTTGACCATGTCCATTATATCCCTAGATCGATTTGTTGCAGTTTTCTCACTACTTAAAATTAGATATTTGAAAGCACCAAAAATAATGACGTGCATTATTTGGGTGTTTTCGTTTGGTTTTATGGTAATCATAGCAATGGTTTTTACGGTGAAAACCAAAAAAGGTAGTTATCAATGTCTCATATCGTGGAAAGATAATACCAATTTAACAAGACGCATTCTTAAGATCTTTTACACCACAGCGTTTCTTGTTTTGTATACATTACCCTTGGTATTAATAACTGTGATGTACGTTCCCATTTGCGTTAAGCTATGGTTCAGAAAGATCCCTGGTAACGTGACAGAGAACAATCAGCAAATTGTCGAGAAATCGCGAAAGAAAGTTCTGAAGGTGCTCATTGCTATCGTTGTTGTGTTTGCACTGTTTTGGTTACCAGCCCATGTAATGCACTGCTACATATACTACCAGTATGAAAAATACACCAGCTTTCCACGTGCTCTGCCGCATTTTTCTTTCTGGCTCTGTCAAGCTAACAGTGCTATAAATCCCGTGCTGTATATAATTTTGAATACTCAATTTAGAAAAGAGCTGTTGAGAGTGATTCGCTTCATCACTTGCAAGGCGAAGTTGAGTCGCGGCCAAGGAAGTCGTCGCAAAAATAGCTCATTACAAGTGAAGATGGGTACCTTTACAAATATTGCGATCGTTGGAAGGCAGTTTCCTTTAAGGAAATCCTCTAAAGAAGAAGTAGGATCTAATAACCACATTTTCGGTACCAAATTTGAGGCTATTACTGAAAAGATGAACAGTGAGAAAGAAACCAGTTTCTAAGGAAACTTGATTCTTTACTAATATACCATAACAAGCATTGGAAGCGACCATATTTTAGTGTGTAGACGAAACCATCCTAAAAGGCATCGGGATTTAGATAAGACTCTTGCAAGGAATGAAGCTACCGATATAATCTAAAAAGCAAACAACAAATGTTACTAAGTTGACACTTAAGTGAACAAAGCTTCAGTAATGAGATGATTTGTAGCCGTCCAGAACTAAAGTCAGTGGTTACAGTTCATGGTGTGTTTTTTAATTTCTTTACTAGATTCTGTTTAAAATTTGAAGAACATCCAGGTAGAACCATAACTATAAAAGAAAATATATGATAATTAAACGATCCATGGATTAACAATGTGAAAAACAGAAGCTTTCGGTATCTTACTACAGCCTTTACCAACTGAGTAAATTATACATTAACGGTAAAACTTTTAAGAAACGAAATTAATAATTAAGCTAACGGTACAGTTTAAGAGATGTTTTCACTTATCAATCCGAACCTTTTACCATACATCAGATACACCTAAACCTATAGATTAAGTTTAATCTTTTTCTTTATGAGCGACATTTGGCGTTGTGTTTTTGACAATTTGTTTTCTTCTCTAAGTTCCAACTCCGCTAGATTGTGAGCTAAACTTTTTTTTACCATTATTTTCCTCTTGACAGCTTGATTGCCAAAAAAGGTGTTACCGATTTTTGATACACTTTGTCATTCACGTTTTGTAGCCGACTCTTGAAATTTGTTATTTGCGAAGGAGTTTTTCTGATAATAAAAAAATGACAATGTTTCGACTTACGCTGTCTACGTGTCAAATGTGGCAATATAAAACAAAACCTGCTTAATTTAGAACCTTTAAAAAGCTTTGTTTGATGCAAAAACGCATTTGAAAACAAACTCAAGCACCATTTTACTCCCGGTTATGAGTTTTGACTTTGCATATCTCATGAACTAGTTAGACTATCAAAAACATTTTTGCCTGAAATATGTTCTCGATGGCAATAGTTTTCCTGCAAAAACTGAAATAAATGATGTTTTACCTATTCAAATTGTACCGTAACCTTAAGTTACAAGGAGATAAAATGAATAAAAGGTAGGAATTCGAGACAATAAAACTGTAATAATATTCAAATGTTTAAAAGCATGTATAGTGTATTGTGAGAAGATGTGAATAATCGACTCCAAAGTATTGTGAGGGTTCTCTTAAAATTGGGGGAATGTTCCATTTTTCTTGTAGGTCACGTGTGTCAAATTTTTAGGGTACCGAATTGCTGTTCTGTTTGGGTGTGGAAGGGTTATTTTCTGATGGAAGAAAAGTACTTCTTTTAAAAGTAAGAACAGGATTGCATTATTCTGATTTTGGGTCCTGTGCGAATGTGTTTTTCAAAAAAAATGTAGTGTCCTCGGCTACCCCCGTTGACGCGCACACGCACACGTTCTCGAGCAGACATTCTCGAGCACATGCTCACACACGCACATACACCATGCACATATACATCTAGGCAGACAACAGGAAAGGGGGTTGCTCTGTCGCATGCACAAAATATTGTGCTCTGGGTAATATGAGCTCCAACTTCGAGTAGGAAACTGAAAAGAGGATTATAAGCCTGATAGCCACTGCATATACCCCTTTCCTGATAATCTGCTTCACATACATGTACACCCTTCGGCTCGAGCCAGAGAGGAAATTTTGGAGTTGTTTGAGCTGTACTCGCGAGACCAGCTTGGCATAGGCCAGGCTAGAGATGTTAAGCTTGGGGGTGTTAACTTCTGCAGCAACTATGTCGTACCAGTAGGGTGCTCTGTATACCATAAATAGATAGCTCATCACGCACAAGTAACTATCGTCTTTTCAGCCCCAGGTGTTTCCTCTACAACTGGGTCTGACCAATTAGTTCTCAATCATCATACAAAATCTTAGTCAGATAGTGGCCATGTGAATCTTTAAAGCCATACTGGCTTCTCTCTATACTTATTGCCTTACTATTCCTAAACTATGCATTGAGAAATTGGATTTTCGTGCCAGTTATAAAATTGTTTACATATTTTTAATTCCAAGCGATTATAATACTATCCATACTCATGAATGTAAATCTAGTCATCGGCTGGTTCAAAACTGTTAATAGAGAACCATCCCTTAATCTGACGGTGTCTCTTTCGAACAGCGAGGAGAGAACCCCGTTTACCCGTACCAACAAACCTAACACTAAAATGCCTGAAGTCTTCTTAATCCTAGGAACATCAAAACACCGTAATAGGACCAATAAACCGCCGCACCTATTTTTCTAACCCTTTTACTTTGTCATTTATACACGACACGACTTTCAACACTTAGTATTTGAAAGTCACTACAAATACTTTTTACAGCTTGTAGAATGCTTTACGTTGGGGAAACACGTAGAGGCGAGCGGCTGGGTGCGCGTTTTTCTTTACATTTAAGAAATGTAAAATAACGCACTTTGAACGGGAAACGTTAACCTGTTATCTCCCGGGAAATACTTTCATTAACTGCAACGTTGCGCCGGCACCCTGAATTATAATTGTTCTACTGATTCTTGTAAGCGCAAAGGAACAGAAATCAATTTTCAACAATTGTATTTTTGCACCTGTTAAAAAAAAGAAAAATTGTTATCGCCTAAATTGGTTTAAATTTTGCAACCTTCGTTAAACCTTTTTTTATTTGCGTAAGAACTCTTTGTATATTCCCGATTTTAATAGTTTCGGTAACTTGCTATTTATTGCGAATGGTTAGTCTCAAAGCGTCATCACTGCAAAGCTTCAAGATTTAAGATTTTTAACTTTAAGATTTTCAAATATCAACTTTTTGGTCGGTCTTGGAACTATAGAGGAGGCACCGATTTCGCAAAATGTGTTGCTAAATCAGCCAAACTGACGCTATCGTTCTTGAGACAAACTTTCTTCTTTGTTCGTCGCTTTAATGAAATGTATGAAAATTTTTCTTGGAATGGGACAAGAATTGTATAAAGACAAGTTAATAGACTCGAAGTTTCAGATATAATTCTTGTAGGTTTTTAGTCATTTTCGAGTTTTTGCTATTGTTCATTTCAAACTTTATCCTTAAAAAAGGGGCTCAAACAATTTTATGGAATCCTGGTTTCTCAGTTCCCAAAATTAATGAAAACAAGCAAGTTTTAAAATATCCAGTTAAAGGTGTACCGATCCGACTCACAAGTTTCTCCTCTAAATGGGTTATCAATAATAACGGGTGTTAAATCTCCTATTAGAATTTTCTTTCAACGACAACTTCATGCCATAAAAACAAACTGAAATTTTAGCAATTGCTTTTGAACATTACCGCGTTTCATTTAGGCGGCAAGATGTTTGAACTAAAATTTGTTAGCTAAACAGTCAGACAATAGCTGCTAATATAAAATGTAGACAGGAATTAACAGTAGACTTTGATCCGAGCTTGCGCTTACTGATTTTCTATAATTAATGCAGACAAAATCTAAGCACAAGGAAGTATTGTGATTTTCCCGACTTGTCTAATTGTCGTTGTATTTGCAGTGTGAGTGCAAGTTTATTATACTTTAGAATTTCTTTTGGCACTAATCACAAAATCAAAATTCTAGAAACAGACTTTGTTATATTTTCTTTAAGCAGTGAAGCACTTGAAATTAATATCTTTGTTTACTCATTTACCAACTTTGAAGATAAAGGATTTTTTCCTCGCAATATCAACACGGTTAACTACTTACCAGATGTTTTCACTCCTTTCGTTGGTTATAATATTGATTTGGAAATAACTTGCGCAAAGATATTATTCTACATCATCTCTTCTTTCAATTTGATTAGTTATCGAGATTGCTTTAACACCGAGGTAAGAATTTAGCTCTGTCTTGTGAGTTTTATAGCCACAAGTGCAAGAAAAGCAATTTTGCTTGACAGTAGAACATTACTCGGGAAAAAATTTAGAAAGGTAACAATTATGGAATTGTAATTTTTTTTTATGTCGAATTTCCTTTACTTGATTTAAAAATGGGCGCCGCTTCGTTCTTGAATATGAAGCGATCCAACCATTTCACTGGGTCTCAAATCTACTGAAGTAAGAGCCCTTTATGTTTTCTTCTAAGTCTTATCTAAAACTCGATCTTCAATAACAATTGTATCCCCAGAGGAACTTCTTGGTTGGTTTTTTTCAAAATGGTTGAAGCAAGTCTTTCATTTCTTAAAGGAGTGACTGAACCTTTGACACGCGTCCTCAAAAAACACGATATCACAGTTGTGGACAAACCGGTTACCACTCTAAAACAACAGTTCCCAGCTCCGAAATTCCGAACTTCGATGAAATTACAGCCCAACGTCGTGTATTATATTCCTGCGCAAATTGTTCGTGGTGTTATATTGGAGAAACCGGCAGAGCTTTTAATACTCGAAAAAAAGAACATTTGAGAAACATCAAAACGGCGGCCAAGGGCTCTACAATCGTTAATCACACCTGGTCCTACAACCACACTATTGACTTTTAAAATGCGTCAATTATTGACAAAGGCGCTTTTAGAACCAAAAAACATTAGAAGCGCGGCATACCAGAGTGACACCTAACTCAGATAACAATTCTTGGCCGTTACCTGGGCAATACAACATTCGTTTTAACAAATATTCATAATTATTTACACTTTTATTCATTTGCAACTTCACGGTTTTTTATTCAAATTTTTTTCATGGCTTTCTTACCATTCCTTTACCCGCCGAAGACTGCAGTTCGGGCAGTCGAAAGCTCGTATATTTTTATTCATTTTAGCCAGAGATCGTTTTCAAATTTTTAACTAGATTATTTTTGATACACTGAACGTTTAATCGATATTCAGTATCCTTGAGCTCTATAAAAAGAAGAAGAAAAGAAAAGGGAAAAGAGAAAACAAAAGAAAGTAAAAATTTCAATGCAATTAAATAAAAACGGAAGGAAACAAAAAAGTTCTTGGCGTTTTAAAATCAATTTCCTCGTGACTTCATCACAGGTTGTCAAACTGAAAGAAATCCTATTAACATTCCACTTCCTTTAGAAAACGGAAGTGGAGTCAGTACTTGTGTTTTTCTTTAAATCACAGTGCTCATTAACTGTTGTTAATTAATTTCATCTGTCACTGGGCTTAGCTTTAATCTTTGTTTTGTTTTTAGTCGCATTTTTTTCCTTCTCTCTGATTGTAGTGTACTAGATCTCCTACTGCCTACTCTCAGTTGATGGAGATCTTTGGTGGTTTTATAGCAATGTTTCTTGACTGTTGCACACCGCGTGTTTTTGCTCTCTGTTGCTTTCTTTTTGTTCGCAAGTTTGTTGCTAGCACATGGAATCATGGTTCTTGGTCGAAGGTTAAACATTGTACTTGCAAGGCTTAGGTATGTATCTTGTCTTGGTATGTTTTTCAGTTCTAAGAATGTTTCGTATTCGTCAATTCCCTCTTAATTTGCCTTTTTCATCATGTTGTGAAGACTTTCACGGCTGATTTAGCCCTGCCATTCGACTGTTGATGTAATGGAGATGAAGGGATATGATGGATTTCCAGTCATGAGTTTTAATTCTTGCGATAGATATTGTGAGCCTACATCAAAAACTTTTTCTTATGGAACTCCACATCTGGAGAAGCGTGCTTTCGGCTTTGTAAAGCGTTTGCTGCTTGTGGTGGAGGTCAGGTGATCTACCTCTTTGAAATCAGTCTTGGTAATAGATATTTAGTTGCGTCCATGGATCTCGAACAGACCAGTTCCTCCTTTATCCCCGAGTATTTGACGTTCATCATATTGAGGGTTTCGTGGGGACTTTGCATCCGTCTTTGACGATGCCTAATCATAAGTGCTTCCGCATACTCTCATCATTAACTGTAGTCTCTCTTACTTTATGAATTAGCTCATCGTCGTATCCTTTCAAGGCAAATCTGCAATAAGTAGCTTGCTACTTTCAATGTAGCTGAATTAAATGTTGCATCAGTGTTTTCTGATGGTGAATCTTTAAAGTCGCTTTGAGGCTTTGCTTAGAGGTTTCTTTTGGATAGATGATAAGGGCTTATGGTCATCATGGATGATTTGTTCTTTTCTTCCATAAAAACCAAGAACTGCTGTTAGTGTTAACTTCTCTATTTTTGGCCATATTCCTTCGGCTGGAGTCAGGGAACACAGGATGCATATTCCAGTGGCTTGCTATCCATTTGTAAGTCTAGTGCTCAAAGTAAACAAGAACTGGTGTTTTGGTTCCTTTCTTCTTAATCATTTGAAAAGAGTCCTGGCATTCCATAGTTCAGTTACAAGTTTTTCTTTGTCGAATTTTTCGGGGTTGATTTTCTTTGTTGGCTCAAGGTTGGCTTGTACAATAGTAGGAACTTCGTTATATATTAATTGGGCCATACCACCAAATTGTTTGACGCCAGCTGGCATTTTAAGAATTCCTTTTACCTTGCAAATTGGACTGGATTTGTCAGCACAACCTAAAATACACAACATGAGTTATGGAACCAGGACTATGGTGACAAAGAGTAACAAGCTGTTATCAGGACTGTGAACCTAACTTCACAAATTAAGAAACAAACTATACATCTAAATTTTATACCTTTCGCAGACCTATATATGATTTGCATAAGGGAAAATGTGACCATAAACAGATAAATTCAATAGCAATGCAAGACAGGATTTTTTCAGCTATCTTGGAACATCGATACTTGTTTGTTATAAACGAAGCTTGCAACTGTTAAAATTTGAGTTAAATTTAATGAAACAATCAGTCTTATTACATGCAGGCGCTATAACTTCAGGCGGCGTCTTTTTAAAACAAACATTGGAAATTCTTATCAAATTCTATTAGATTTAAACGTTGTCACAGAGAAAGCCTTTAATCAATATTTTGCTGAAAATGATAAATTATGTTTACATAAACGGTATTTTTCAAAAAGACTCCTAATTTGTATTAAAACCTAATGTTTAAAATAAGTGCAGTCAGTTCAATAACAGCGCCATATGTGTTAACGAAAACATTTCTTACTGTGAGAATGTTTACGCCAGTAAATCCGCCTTTTATTGGGAACAACACTTTGCTCGCGGATATAATTTTGAACGCGGAAAACTAATTGCTATGCCCATTGCCATTAAAAGTAGCTCAAACAAATGTCTCTTTCTCAGTCGGGGCCCTCTGGTAATGCATAAGAAGATTTTTTATCTAAGAATAAGAAAATCTTAATGAAAAACTCTGAACAACAAATAAATGGTATTTATGATAAATACCTGTAAAAGTATTAAAAATGTTGGTTAAAATAAACGTTTTCAACTATTATGCGACCCCTTATTAGAAAACCAACTTTTATTCCAACAATCCTTTTTAACATTCAAACAAGCCTTTAACATCTAAACCAAAATATGTTTAAAACGAAACTTAACTATGTCAATAAACAAATGTCTTTTGAAACAGAACTTCTTGCATTGTCAGATAAATATCCGTAGACTTACACGCCAAAATTTGTGCTTGCAGTTGATTTGAACAAGAGGAACTGGTTCGCAAGGTTACCTGTTCATCTTGTTTTGTAAACCAAACATTTTCAGTGCTTCCATTTAATTGAAAACTGTAATCTAACACAGCGTGCTGTCTCACTCGTAAGCATGCACATGCACATGCGCAGTTGCCACGAAAAGCAAAATTAAGAGTTTCTATGCAAGTCCTTGGTCCTTCGCAGCAGATTGACAAAGTCTAGTTTAAAGAAAACTATTTTGAAGAAGAGTCGCTCAAGTACTCGGAAAACACACACACTAAAACTTCGTATTTCAATCAGTGAAGAAGCCAAGCTGTAGAAAAATCTGTAGTCGTTCAAATGGAATCGTAAGTGAACGTCATCTTAACTAGAACTCTTGAATTGCCTAAGAGTAATAGACTCGGTTCATAAATCGCTTCCCTTTCAAAGTATTGAGCAAAGTTTCAAGTGAGTATAAAATTAAAAGTGCTTGGAAATTTCTTTGCTGAAGAGCATACTTTTTATAAAGACGCGCAAAGTAAACCCCAAAGGAGGAGGAGTTCTTGCCTTACGGCGGCTGAGTTTAAGTGCAAACCATAAGACGTTTCAAACTATAATGTTGAGTGAAGTTAAGGTCTTTAACGTCAATTTTGGGTTTTCTTCCGAACCAAAAATGGCTGTTTTGCTAACTTTAATTTTTTGCGTTTTACCATTGAAAAAAATGAAGGACTGGTTGATTTCGGTAATGTCGATTATTGCTCCTTTGCGTCGAAGAACTGGCGTAACATTGTGTTAGCTTCAGCCTTATTTATCGGAGGAAATAACAAGACTAGTTATATTTTGTGGTAACGACAGTGTATCGTCAATTAAAAGTTTATAAAGCCAGTTAGCAAGCAAATTGTTCCTGTTTTTGTTTGGAAGTTTCAAAACGGAAGTTATAATGCAAAGTAATTTATGATTCGTGATTCTTACAACTATGCCACTACCTGTTTCTCGAAACTAAAGAGATCGTCATTTTTAAATTAAATCTAAAACTTTCTTAATTAAAGTCATAAAAACAACTTCTGGCCGACAATCAATCCTTGACTGTTCTTGTTGTCATGGCTCAAAACCAGTCGCAAAAAAGTGAACATGACTAAAACGTCAACTACAGTTTCTAGCAATATGTATTTAAAATCTTCGGTAAACCTTTGATCTTCAAGATGGTAAGTTT
>JAOBRD020464930.1:0-17951 GCA_027575215.2 Hydrozoanthus sils | reverse complement strand
CATCACCATCATTTCATCATCACCACCACCACCATCATCATCATCACTATCATCATCACTATCATCATCATCATCATTTCATCATCACCACCACCACCATCATCATCATCACTATCATCACCATAATCATCACATCATCATCATCATCATCATCACCATCATCATCACCATCATCATCATCACCACCATCATCACCACCATCATCATCACCATCACCATCATCATCATCATCATAATCATCATCATAATCATCATCACCATCATTATCATCTTCACCACCACCACCATCATCATCACTATCATCATCGTCATCATCATCATTATCATCATCATCACTATCATCATCACCATCACCATCATCATCATCATAATCATAATCATCATCATCACCATCATTTCATCATCACCACCACCACCATCATCATCATCACTATCATCATTATCACCATCATCATTATCATTATATTCACCATTACATTACTGTTCTACTGGCCTACCCTTTGAAATCTTGCAGATCCACTTTATCCCCAAGAAGTTCAAGAAATTCGCTCATAGCTGCACTATGCGTCTTGTTGTTGAAGTACTCTTCTTCTGTGGTCTGGTATATAAAAATCCATCAACAGCTTCATCAAATCAGGTAATCAAGTCATTTTTATCAACAACTTTATTTGCAACAACCAGTAAATAGCATCACTTTTAAAAAAAGAAATCTGTTTAATGGTAAATCCATTTGTTTATGATGCTTTTGACAAAAGTCATCTCATATAATAGCCATTTTCAAATTAGAGAACGGACAAGTCGTCTCAGTCGAACAAACCGTCTGAAAGTGAAGACGGGACGAACATGATTCTGAATGACAAATCGTACGAATTTGTACGTCTGTTTGTTCGTCTTTTCAGACGATTTTTCGTTGACATGTTCGTCTAGCAAATCGTCTTGTGTTGGCCGTCCTAAACTCACGTATCTTTTGAACAAACAGTCGAACAAGCTGCCCATGTATCACATAGCACAAGTATATGGCGACATTTATCTGTTTGTACGTCAGTTGTACGTATGATGTGAATTTATGACGGCCAACACAAGACGACTTGTTCGCTTCCCTTTCGCACTAAGACGAACAAATTGTCAGACGACTTGTCTGTCCGCTAATATGAAAACGGCTAATATATATGTATACAATGTTAAACATACAAATCTACAACTATTCTAAAAAACGTTTTCCTCAACGACTAGTTTTGCGTTTGTTTTGCACAAGAAAAGGTTACATATAATTTATACAAATCCTTAAATGTTCAAAAGGTTTTTCGTGATGATTTATAGTTTTACATTCAGTTTTATACTTTTAATAAAAGCCTTAAACCTCTTTAACTCTACCCCATTAAAAATATTGGTCTTTATAGCATGACAGCAGTATCAAGTCATTACACGTGTGACTGGTTCGCTCTAGTAAAACGTGACCTGCTGCATGCTCTCGAATGAGTTTCTTTTCAAAGTAACTTTACTAAGCTATAGATAGACTTTGGTAGCCAGCGAAAAAAAAATCTTCGAAAGGTCATTGGCTACAAAGCAAGACACTCACAACTTAATATTTGAATTAAATAACACTCATTCCACTGGGGAAATAATCAGATCTGCTTCGGAAGGCTTGACGAGACTAAGTAGAATGGCAATGAGTTAAAAACAGGAAGCTATTATAAACTATAGCCTTCCTCGCTGCAGCATCGTTTAAGCATATGCTATCTGTAGTTTGTGAACAAAGAAGCATTTCATACCTGCCCAAACTTTTGATATATAACTCCAAACTTAAAAGACTGAGCCAAGTTGTGCTCGTCATACTTGACGATCAAATCAGTTGCCTGAAAAACAGAAAAAACGAACATAACTTTCGATAAATTTGTTTGTTCATAAAGAATGATTTGAGTATTATCATAGTTTTATACCTTGAACTGTTTACAAACTTCATCATCACTTAAAAAGAACCAGAAACGCTCGATTAATTAAATGTTTAACCCAGCAAGAACTGAACACCTTAATGTCAGTATAACAAATAAGGCTCCCCTGTTATATACACACTGATCTCTGACTTTATTTTTTCTGTTAATTAAGAGATAAATCACGGTTACTGTGTGTTTATCGTGTTAGGAGTGCACGCCGGAAGTTGGGAGAGCACAAGAAAAGCGTTTGGGTAGCACGAGGCGAAACCGAGTACGGGCAAAAAATAGCAACCTTGTGTTACGATTGTCCCTATGAACGGCTAGCGTCAGTGCGTTTATCGAGTTATAGCTGCACGCCCTCGTCATGCAAATGCGCGCGTAAAATGTCTTTATATGTTTTAACTCAAAAGGGGCATAAAATAGTATGTTAAATAAAGAATTGAGCAGTGTCGCACTCTTGTTTTATACCGCAATGCCTTCTGTGAGCTTTATACGGGAAGAGAAACAACTAAAATGTGCTTAAGCCGACTGTACAACTACACGTCAGAATTAAATAGTAGTGTAAACGTCAGTCTCATTAGCGTGCTGAGTTTTTTTGGCGCGAAACTCTACCGACTGTTTGAGGACGGATACTGAAAAGTGAAGTAGTATTAAGGTGTAAAAAACAGAAAGTAAAATAAAAAGCTGTTTAAATAAACCTCTTTCTAAACATCATATTGTGTCGTCTCTCTTGTGATAAGTCACACGTGTCGCATGACTTGTCACATGCAGCCTGATGAAGTCCGAGGATTTCGGACGAAACGTCGTAACCAAAAATAAAAAATTATAGGTTTAGAAAGAGATTCAAACAGTTTTAGTCTTTGGTGGAGAGATCTACAGGTGTGGTTAGTTGGTTGTGCTGACGGGCTATGGCGTAGTATGTTTTGTAATACTACTAGCTCTACTTGCACTTTCTCACACCGACGAGAAATTTTCAATCAATTTTTTTCAATAGAACCAAAGATTTGAAACTAGAAGTACTGTACATGCTGCTTATCCACAAGAACTAAAAAATGCGCGTCAAATGATTTAGAGTTTTAGCTGGGTTTAGGTCCTCATCATTGTTTATGCCGTTTAGTAGAATCGAGAAAGAAACAACAGCATTCTAAACTAGACGTTGACTTTGTTTGAAGCAAATATCAATTGGACATATCTCTAACCCACCTTTGGATAAGCAACAACTTGAAAACTGTCCATGTTATCGTCTTCTTCTCCAATCATGTACTATTGAAAACGTAAATATAACATATTTTTAAACAAAAACACACATTTACCTTTATGCAGTAAAATATACATGGTATCATTAAAATTAGAGGTACGAATAATTATTTTCTAATTGACATACACCGGGCCCTCTCTTTCCTGCAAAGAAATTCAGTAACTGACAAATACTGTAACCTGCCCCGTAGCAATACACTTGGCCAAACATTGCTAGAACTGGTTCATCCCTCGAACTGAACGTTCACTACCTCAACAAAACTGTTCACATCATAATCAAAAAGGAAAGAAGTTTCAAAAATCTGCCAAAAATTGTATACTGCAATTCGTTTTAGTTTTATTTTTTAAAAGGGATTTCAATCAACCGTCAACTGAAGTTATTTTTTTATCAAATGTATATACTAGATGTTACTGCAGGTAAAGATAATGCTGTCAAGCCATTGTAGGATACCCAGTGATGTCATTTAGAAACGTATACTGTTAATGACCTTCACCCAGCCTTTCAGTTCCAGCCAGTTTTCATCTAACTTCTTACATAAAACAGGACTTTGATACTGAGAAAATGATAACTTACCAAACATAGAGAATTTCTAAAGTAAAAAGTAAAATTCTCCCAAATTTTTCAAATGAAAAATAGGGAGTCTAGTTTGGAGAATTTACTTATCCACTCAAATCGAGAAACTCGACTGCTAACAACATGATACATCGTTGAGAACATATGGCAGATGTAGCGCTTCCTTATTTGGATCTATTTCCGATAAGGCCTCCTTATTTCGATCAATAAATGATACTGAGCAACTGCCCTGCGGCATGACCAACGGACAAACCGCGTGATCCGATTCGTCCACTCAAATCGAGAACTCGATTGCTTAACAACATGATACATCGTTGAGAATATATTATGCTGTCTCGCTTTGCTCGACAGCAACTACATTTCTTTGCATCTGCTCTGCACTATTTCTTCCAGACAACCAGAGTATACCACACCGATTACGTACGTTATAAAGCAAGACGGGCCGTTGGTCTGCATGTGACATTGACGTGCCGCGTTTTCCAATTAAGAAGTACATGACGTAATACCCTATGCTGTTTTTGTGTTTCTAAGGCACGTCTCTTGCTGAGCGAAAATTTTAGTCATCTTCCGTCTTTTTCTGTTCACTTCACGACACTCAAAGAGTAGCGTCAGAACTAACAATCTACAGTTACTCTGTAACAAACACTTTCTAGCTAAACATAATCCCACAACAAATACCTTGATGATCTCCTTTGGCCCTGGATTATCAGATAAATTTTCAAGAGGAAGCAAGTCTGTGATTGTCCTATCGCTCATCCTGTTGAAAATGTTTACAATATAAACTTAATGTATAGTCCTCAGGGAAACAGTAACATTTGTTTTCCCGAGAGGGGGTGGGGGTGGGGGTGGGGGGGACACACGCTATCGTGAGCGCCACAGACACGAGTTTTTTTTTCATTCTCTCCAGAAAAATTTTGAAAACTTTAGTAGTGTTCTTGTAGAATTGCTAGAAATGCATTGAAAAATAGATTAAATCGCAAAAAAAAAGGTTGTTAACTTACTTAAAGTGAAGTGTAATAGAAACAACTTTTGTGTTTAATTAGTCAATTTTCATAAGGACTTTTTAAGGGCAAATGCAGCAAATCAAGTCTTACTTAGAGATGACTTACAGCCCCCCTCCTCCCTAAAGTAGCAACAAAAACCACAGCAAACATTGTGTAGAAATAGCATTGTTCCTGTATATCTAAGTAGAGAGATATTGAGCAAACTTAATACAAAACGTCTTGCTTTCAAAACCAGTCAACCAGCTCATTTATAACTATCGTTAAATCTGACACTGTTCTAAAAGTTATAAAAGTCCGAGTAAAAAGACTGCCTCAATAGTTTATGTTTAAATTCTTGATTTTCATGTTCTTCATCCACCTCATGCACTATGCAGTCTTTTCTTAAATCGAAGAATGTTAAATACCTACATGTACATGAATTAAGTCACTTAATATGGCCATTCTTACCGCAGTATTACTCTGAGAAAGCCATTATCGCTCTCTTCATCCTCAACTGTCAACAAGTTTTGTACCTCTCTTCTGACTGACAAAACCAATGGTCCCAGTTTGTCATCATCACAAAAATAATTCAAATGTTCCTATAAAGAAAACCACAAATGTTAAATGTTTTAAGGAGAAATCAATGAAACTGCTTGGGCAAATCATAACACGTCATTTCTAACCTATATAGCACAGTTATGATAATTAAATCTATCCTACGAATCCCAGTGCAGACAAAGAGCTAATGCTGACTAACAATTGTACACAGAAAGTTTAAAGGTCTGCCCCAATGTACTTAAATAATCATCTTCAAAGTAAATTTAAGTTAAGAAAATGAAAAAAAAAATAAAAGAATGACTGCTTTCAGAACAAACTGGGTTATTTTACATCAGACCTTAGCATTTTAGCCATTTCAGCCCCAGTCAGATTATTAATAAAACAACAGCATGAGCGATGAACCAGGGGGGCTGGGGGACACTGGCCTCCCAAATAATTTAGTTAGGGGGGCCAGGTCCCTCCAATAATTTTCTGGTTAACAAAAATAACATTTGAATAAGAATTTTAGATTTTATAACAAACTATTACTGCTCAGCCATTGTGCGGCTGACAATATTGAAGTACAGTTACAGTACTAAGCCAAATAAAAAAGACAGTTCCTTACTTTTCCTAAGAACTGTTTCCTGAAGCTGACCATGCCCTCATCATCCTCAATCCTACAGCAGCTGGGGTCGTATGGTAGCACATACTGTTCCTGGCAAACATGGTTGTTCCCTTCCAGCCAGTACTCCCCACCAACTGGCAAAACAACCAGAGGATATGGCCCTGGTGAATCCAACATCTGAATGATCGAAAAGCAAACAGGATATACTTCATGAATAAAAAAGTTTCAATGATGGGGTCAATGAATAACAAAATAATAAACATTTGACATAATTGCTGTATTCTCATAACTTTTGGTCACAAATTGTGACAGTACTAATAATGTACAGTAACTGTAAGTATCTAGTTATCTACAACGATATAAATCATATTAAATTGTTATCACATCATTCTAAGTAGCACTCAATTAATTGCTTGCAGTTTTGCCTTAAAGAACAAAAGTGTCTAAGTCTTTTATAAAATTTCAAAAACTATTTTTTTCTTTCTTTTTTTTTCCCGGTATTATATTTTTTGTGCATACAGTACTTCTTAATAAGCAATGCATAACTAGTACATAAAAGGTAGGTTTTAGTAACTTTTGAACATGTACATATAGACCAATAACTTAATCAAAGGTTTCATCTTACAAGCATTTATGATACCATTCGATGGGAGAAAAAGAAGAACTACTGACACAAAATACTGGTATGAAAATTACTACAGAGCAGAGATAAAAGCTTAATATATAAACTTAGAATTAAACAAATCATTACAATTTATTTCCTTAGGACCATTTAATACAATTTGGTGGTGGGTGGGTTGACCTAGTGTTAAGATCTGTGCCTCCCAATGTTCAGCCCCCCATCTGGTTGAATATCTGGTGACCTTTGTACCCACTGATATCCACTCAGTTTTCCATCCTTCTAGGGTCAGTATAACGAGTACCACAGAGATGCCAACTCCCCCTGCATTTTGCAGGAGACTTATGCATTTTTGCTTGATCTCCCGCTCTCCCACATTTTACAGAAATCTCCCGCATTTTTTTCAAAAAAAATTAGATACATCAACAACAATATGCTGTTCATTCCTGACTCATGAAGGGCAATGCAATATAAACTAACATAAACAGTGTTCTGATTTTTTACTATCGTGTATGAGGCATCCATTCATGAAGGTTAAGAAGGACTATCCAAACATTTGTAACAATGTATAATGAGGCCGCCTAGGAGATATAATGTGAGGCAATGTAAACAGTACATAGTAAAACTTCTAGCCCCAAAAAAATCTTCCTTATTTTGAAGTTCAAAAGTTGGTGTCTCTGGTACCAGTATACACAAGGACCACTTGAACAGGCTGCCAAATTGCAGCTACATGTTACTATATATGTATGCTTCCAGTCTGCTTGATGAAAAACTGATCATTATAAGCACCTTTGGGCATATATCCATAAGGAGAAGATGCTATAATTATAAGGACACAGTGCTCTCACCAGGTCTGGAAAATACAATGCAATTTCTGATTGGCTGAAACTGGGTTAGAAAATGGATTCACCATTGAAACTGTCATATCACTGGCAAAGTTATGTCACATCTCAAGTTTTTGAGTGAATGAGTTTGAACTTCAGTGTCTTAATGTAAGAACGAATCTAGCAATTTAATCAATTTCACAGCCTGAAATGGAAGAAAAATCACAAAAAAACAGAAAAGTGCAGAAAGGACAAGGCCACTGCCCTGGCAAAAACACTGAATACTTTTAGTGATAATTATATCTGTGTTTTCACCAGGGCAGTGCCCTCCTGCTTTTTTCAGGACCCTTCTGATTTTTCTAGCACCCTTCTGTTTTCTTGCGATTCTTCTTCCATTTGAGGTCCATCACTTAATACTTAAATAGCTTTTGAAATAATAATATAATGCACTATACCTCTTTAATAGGGTCTAGGGGTTGAATGTCCACACTATCATAACTACTATCAGAAGGAAATCCATGGGTCTTCACAGTCCTTGTACCATTCTGAACAATGAATTTAAGCATTTCCTTATTATCATAACTACGTATTTTCAACATGTGATTCTGCTAGCAAACTGAAAACAAATCTGCACAGTGACTTTAATTTGTTTGTAGATCAAAGAGTTTGACATAATATCACATATATTATTTCACAAATTACAACTGGAGAATATGCTTCTACAGTAATTAATTCAAACACAAATACTGTTAATGTGATGGAGATATAGAAATACTAAGCAGATGTTTGAAAGAAATGAGGTAGCCAGCTACACTGGGTGATGTGAGGTCTGTGAGAATTAGTGTTTAACTACAGTCCAAAATGTAGGTTATGCTACAAGTACTTTCAATTAAAAAAGTACAACTTAAATAACTATTTTTAATTATTAGGACTTTCCTCTCACCATCACTGGGGGCTCTTCTTTCTTAACCAAAAAATCAGGTAGTTCACACCTTTGATCATCAAGTCGATCCGCCTGAAAATCAATCAATGAGTATTTTCACTTTAATATGATCATTATTAATCATTATTTATTATTCAAGTTTAAATTTCACTCTGACCTAAAACATATAACTTTCTACTTTGTATATGCATTAATCCTAAAAAGAGAAGTAATTCGATCTCGACCAGCTAGCATTATCTGAATTCCAGAAAGACCACAACTCTTTCACAAAATCTATTAATAAGCCTGCGTCTAAGACAAGGGGAAAAAACAAGACTCCAAGAACCACTATTAAATGTTCAAAGACTTCTGGGCTGTAATTAATCACTATCTGGAACTATATCCACCCTATATAATCTGTCAAAAAATGGACTTCATGTCAAAACCTAGAAGTTACATCAGTAATGTTCTAAAATTTTTAATTATCAGGGCAAAAGTAAGATAATTTTGATTATGGAACTTAGAGTTCTTCCAGCCAAATTTTTAAGGTGTTCTTTTTTAAATACAGTCTTGAGTGAAATACTTGCCTGAGCAAAGATTTAGCATAAGTCAAATCCCTGAATGAGTGAAGACCTGATCAAGCAAATTGTAGCACCGTATACATCACAGCACTAGTAGAGTTCTTAAGCACTAATACTACAATTAATACTACAACATCCTAAGTTATTATCACTTCAAAGTTATTAATAAACATGTATAGTACGTGAAGAAACCTCTTTCACCATATCAAATTTGATTCCCCTCATGTTCAACTTGTGTACAAAATGATCGAGAGTGCGATATGCCATTTAATTTACTAGCACCGCTTGAATCGATGCTATAGTTCCTACTTAGATCTCTTTACCATAAATAAACAACAGACCGAGTGCTATATTTCGTTTAAATGTAATTTAAGTTCAGCTACCAAGATCAAAACTAAAACTGGAACCAAAATAACTAACAATTTTCCTCGGTGTTGCAACTTTCACACAAGTCATGCGTTCACGGCATAATATCGCTCAAGTTATACCAAGCGAACGAGAACTGTTTCAAATTAAATACAAAATACTTAGCTCTTACCTGAAATCGTTCCAAGAGTTCAAAAAACTCTGGCTGTTGATCCTACAGAAAAACAATGTTGAAACTTAGTATTTTAAACAACAGAAACTCGACAGACTGGTGAATGTTTTCAAGTAGTTTTCATACCTGGGCAATAAGAGTTTACACAGAAGATGCGATTAAGAACAAAACTTGCTGTCAAGACCGAGAAGACATCAAGTTGAAGTGCTGCTATTTATTATACTTAATCCTTTAGTTTGTGATTCTGAAAAGATTTTGAATTTCCATAATAGCTATTTGCAAGCTGGCCTGGTTGAGTGTGTCGATCTAAAAAAAGGTATTGCATTACGGGTCTGAGTTAATTAATATTCATCCATTGGCTCCGTGTTAGCTGTTGACGTGCACCAATTAACACGTTGAAAGCTACACAAAAAGAAAGGTGTCAAAAACAAAAGATGCCCTTAAAATATATTCTAGAAAACACAGATGCCCAACTCATGCTGTCATCTGAACTGTGACAAAAAGGAAATCTTTTATTTCAAGAAATTCACTGACATAAGGACAGCTTTTGGTCACACCAGGAATGCTACATACACTGCTTTAGAAACAACGCAGTTTTAACAACGACTTTCAAACATCAGATCACCTGTAACATTTACACATGGATTAAAATTATTTTAAACTTGAACAAAAAAGTAAAAATTCAAATGCGAAGTAAATTGAACGGAGATAAAAAAGATAGAACAACAAGAAATGTTAAACATAATATGATAAATGAACTGCATGATGTTCTTTATCTTCAAGTCTTCAATAATCGCAGTAATTCACTGCTGCATTCCTTCTTGAAAGCTATTAAATTATTATTTTAAATTAGTCCTTCAATGGCAAAGTTAACACTTCAACCTTTATTATACTTAACCACACAGCTACATTCATTTACCTAATGTATGGCATAAAAGATTATTAAGAATTTTGAACTTTCTTATTTAGATGTAAGCTGTAAAATTAATTTGAATATTCTACTTATGTCCTGTAACTTTGGTACTTTGCAGTGTACAAGGAAGGAATAAAGTATTAAGTAACAATAAAAAAGCAAAAAAGAAGGAAATCAAAGCTTTCTCTCTGTTTTTCTTTTCCCCAATAAATTGTCACACTCAAGGAGAAGAATGAACTAGGGTGACCATCCCTTAAAAAATAATTTACTCTGCATAACATACTCAGTGAGCACAACTAAGGTAGAATCGAATGTTTCAATATTTGCCATACTGCAAAGGAGCAGTTAGCTTGTGATCAATTATCCTAGCCAGTAGTAGTCCTAGCTCAATTTAAAAAATTACAAAATAAAACAGAATATACTACAAGCACAATGAAACTTTGTTGCTTTTGTTGAAATACAATGTTATGTTTCAATTTCTTACCAGTTCATCTTCAGACTCCATGTTTAATCACTAGGTTGTGATTTATGAATGTGTGTAGCAACAGTTTTCCTTTTCCTAAACTCTTTCTTCATCTGGAATTAAATTTATTTGATCTGATCAGATGTGGCCATTAATTTAAATTATATAATTCATTAATGATTGTTGGACACTTTCAGAAGAGATTTATGGGGACATTAGTGGCTACCCCTCCTCTTCCCCTGCTCACCCCCCACCCCTCCCCCCTCCTTTCCTCTCCCACTCTAGACCAATACCACTTGTGCAGTTAGAATTATTTTTCAATGCCTTTACCTGAAAAAAAAATTATCAGAAAAATAATAAAAACTGATTAATTTCTGAACTGCTATTTTAATTACTCCTTGTAAGCATTAAAGTAATTAAGTTCTAACAACAACTTCTTAAATCAGAGGCCCAGGTATCTGCCAAGACAAAATATTGTCTGTCCTGTCTATGCCAAGATCACTTAAGATGGTAGCCAATGGAGATAACAGTCTGTAACCACTATATTCGACCTCTGTCAAACGAAAGTTATAAACAGTTCAAAATGCTTGACCTCTTTTCTATTGTTTTGGTTGTATGCCATGTACTAGAAACTGAAACTGCTAAATTTAAACATGTGTAAATATTTGACAAAGAAATTGGCCAAATCCTTGGTCCTTCCACTAGGGTATTAAAGTAGCTTTTGATGAGTGACAATAAGACTTAGACCACACAAAAGTAAACTGTTGCTAGCAATTGAATATCCCAAAAACACTTAAGCTAATTTTTGGCACCCAATAATATCACAAAGAGACCTTTGCGATTTTATCGTGCCATAAAAGATCGCTGGATCTGTGAGACAAAAATGGTAAGCAATATTAAGCCATTGAAATTTACAAATGACTCAAGGTATAAAGACATGCAGCTGCAGGTAACACAGGGCTAAAAATTCTGACAAACAGCAAGTATTTGTAAGCTGAACATATCATGTTTGAAAACTGCTTACCATAATCATACCACAATCTTATTTCTCTCCTTACCAAGAATAAACTAAATGGACAACATTGTGAGCTCCCAGTAATATTCATGAGGCGCCACAGCGGATAATTGTCTAGCAAATTTTCTTATCAGTTTTAAAATTGTGGCCAGCAGCACTTAATCTTTGGAACATGTATGGCAATTCATAGCATGCGAAATAAATTAAGATTCTCCCTTTATCAAGATCATTTGGCCCAATGTTTGTATACAGTAACAATGAAGCGAACAATAAACTCAAACAAAAGTTAATCAGCGCGGCAAAAACTCAGATCACGGACAACATTCTTTGTCTTCAAAAGGATATTAGCGACACAGAATTGCGACAAGAAAAGTCACGAGGGAATAAAAATCTATTATTATCAATTACAAATAAAATTAAAGATAACAATGCTATCAGCTTAAAAATTAAATTGAATATTATAACGGTGACTAAAATACATTGATAAAGAACGTCTTCTGAAGTAGCCCTTTATCAATCATCCTCTACAAAGAAAGAATCGATCGTATTAATTTAGAACAAGATCGAGCGCCTCTTGTTCTCCAACACAGTCTGCGTTTTTAAAGGTGCAAAAACATCCCGAAGACACTACAAGAAGTGGTCCTGACGTGTTAACAACAGGGCTCTAGGTAGCGTGATACTTGAGCTTTTTCGATTGAAAATTAAACTGCGTCGTAAAACAATCGAAGAACTAAAGTTATGAGTTTTGTTCGTGGCCAAAGACCAAAACATATCGTGGCCTGACATCTCTAAACGGCCCTTTAAGTAAAAAAAGAGCTCATCCAAACAAACTGCTGTCTTACAGCTCCTTCACCAAGACACAGGAAGCTTTACAATTAAATGTTACCGCTGTTTCTGTACCTGATCCGACGAACCCTGTTTTTGTTAAATCTTCATCTTCATTCACGCTGTGGGCGCCCACTGAGCTGATTTTTCAAATAGCACATGGCAATATGGTTCCCGGCAGCGAAGCACAGCACAATACTTTCCCGATCAATCCAGCAGAAACTAAACTCCGCATTCGAATATAAACTAAGCAATGACAAGCTTTCTAAATAAGTTATTTCCTCGCTCAAATATTGACTTCTGGTAATCTACATAATAAATTTGCGTCTGCTTTTAGTTTTTGTTCTGCAGTTTCTTAAATGTAAATAGAGACTAAGGTGTCGCGTTGGAGTCTTTTAACTTCGCGAATGAAAACAGTAAATCAACGCAAACGTCAAATGTTGATACAAATGTGGCGCAATATTTTTTTAATCAATTAAAATGTATTCTTCCCAAAAGGAAAATGAAAGAATATATGGAACAACTCGAAGATACAGTGACACTGTGACACCCTCACGCTCCGTCACACACATTCAAATGAATACAGGACTAAAAGCCGGAAAAAAATTCTTTACGGTAGCATTGTAGAATTTTTTATGAATACAGAAAAGATTTACCTTGTATTCTGAATTACCAAAGCTGTCAAGAAAACGTAAACAGCTCTCACGTAGTGTCACGGTTTGGTTTCCCTGCCGCTTTCAAGCGTCACTGAGCAACTGTCAGACTGTGCTAGCAGGCCATACATCCCATGTGGGGGAGGGGAAGGAAAGGATTCAACTCACTATTGATGCAAAATGCTTATAAAAATAGCAAGTAATAGACAAAAAATGATATTTTTAAAACCGCTTCAGCAGAAAGTCTCAGTTTCAACCTACTGTTTTTATTTTTCTCTCAGAACATTCTTATGATTTGAATTAAGTATATTTCGCTCTATTATTACTGGGAGATCAGTTCACACTTTAGGGGGGTCATAAATCGGTTTCGAACGGTTTGCCCCCCCCCTCCCTCTGTAACGTCCAATGGACAGTTAAGCGGTCGAAAATTTATTTACAGTGTCAGCAACGCTTACGGCAAATTCATTCTTCCTGGACTTCCTGGTGAATTTCGCATCCTTACGCATAACGCGACTATGCATGTGTGCAGTATTCTTAAATATTTGCAGAACTTACTCATGATTGTGTAAAGTTTTCAGCATATTCATTTTTCATTCATTTATCAATCATTTACTTCTGTTTGAATCAACGTACAACTACTTTCCAATCAGTTCAACATGATATACTGTATACTGTTGGTGCTTAGCCTCATCATATATGCACAAAGAATTGCAAGAGGTTTTCAAGCACCGTTCTTTTTACGTCAGTTTCTTTTTTTAGCCGGGTTTCATGGTTTATAGGGGAAGTCGAAGTCCTGTTGCACGCAATGCGGCTGACGGAAAGGCTGTAAATATGGTAGTAATAGTATTCGATTATCTTCTCTCAACAGGGTCATAGCAAGGGGTGAGGCCGGGGCGAGACTTTTTCCCCAACTCTGTAACTACTGACTGCTTCAGAGAATTTAGTAGTTACCGAGCATAAAAGCATAAATGACTGGTCCATCAGTCCACTCTTACACTTTCACCAACTTCTGGCAAACAAAACAATGCCATATGCGGACTGGAAAACGTTATAAATCACGGTATACTAAACAGTTTTGAGCAGTTGAGCAAGATAAAATTCAAAGAAACTAAATGTTGGCTAACTCAAGATTGGAAATAAGTGCACGTGAATATTATATAACCTGATCACTTTTTGATTAACTTTAATTTGCTTTGTTTTATTTTGTTAAATACTTATGAGTTTGTACTCTTTTTTTTTCTTCCTTCCTTTGTTAATTCGGGAGCAGTGAAATTTGGCACGTACACGTATACGCGTATAACGTATATTTTCTGTCAAGCTTAAACTAGTTAAAGTATTTTCCCCTTTTGTTCCTCCGCGCGCGGCCTCTCGGGTAACCGAAATATGCTGAGGCTTCCATGTCAGCCACTCGCATCTAATCTTGACCTTGTCGGTTTTCAGAGCCTGGAGTCCTGGACACGACTAGTACTTGTATCATTGCGAATTCGACTTTTTTTGTAAACAAATAGACCTTCTACCCAGGGTAACTTTTTTACGGAAAACTTTGACTTCATTTCTATGGTAAAACTGTTTTTGATTGGCCTCCGATTTTCCTTTCATTTACGCGTTTTGGCATAAAACTACCTTGACAGCGGTAGCTTGCCAAACAGTAAAAAAAACCAACAAAACTAGAAAAATTATTTCCTGGTGAGGAACAATACTGCGTTATTCTATATATATACTCTTAGCTTTTAAATTAATATCAACATCCGTATGTCCTTTGTACACGTGTTATTTTTCTGTCGTGACTGAGTATCGCAAGATATTGTGATAAGGCGCTCAGCTCGCTTGCTTTAACCAACATGAAACTGAATCATGTTTGCCGGGGTAAAACAATATAAGAAGCAAAAGTATTAAAAAGTACGATAGACTTCTTCAAAACCCACAAAATTTGTTGCTAACTATCTGATCAAATGTTATATGCAGGTTCTGTCCTAAAAATAAGAATATGTACATATTTTAATTGTTCTGATCCTCTTTGCAATCGCATATCTCGCACCAAACGTGAAAACTCTCTTCGTTGATAAATATAATGGTAAAGTTATTCTCTTAAATAACTATACTGAAAGTCATAAATATTCAGCTGAGCGAAACTCAAAGTTCTCTCATTAACGAGAAAAAAAATATTGATTCTCGAGCTCCTTTAAAGAAATATAAATTCTTAAATATATAAAAGAAACTCTAATTGCAGTAATATCAACAAGAACTACACTCGCAGCTGGTGTAAATAAAATTACATGTATGATGCGCGCATTTCTGATCATATTTTAAAAGAACTTTTTTTTTTATCGTCTCACGGCTCCTGTCATTTTGTACAATGTAAGTAGTAATATTAAAACGATTTATCTCCAGGTTTCTTGGCATTGCACTCAGCGAGCTCGAGGTTATTGAAAATCAACTCTTCCGTTCGTCGAATTTTTTTATCTCCTTATAGGGACTCTTTTTAGTTCAATACAAAGATAATCAGACAACACAATTATTAGTAACTCCAGAATACATGTGCACTGAACTGATTTTTTTTTTACCTAAGGAAAGTCAAGTTTGCAGCGGAAACAAGCCAATATAGTGAAATAAAAATTCTATTGAAAACGCAACTGATATTGAACTTGGTTTTCAAAATGATATCTAGAGGACTCTATTTATACTGTTTTTATAAAGTACAGCGGATGAACAGTAGAGTAGTGCTATTTTATTTAATCAACAGAGAAGTAGTTTTAAGTCTATGGTGTGTGCGAGCTGATAAGACTCTCGTGTTGGGCGGCCCAAGTATCGACGCTGAATAAGTTAAGTCGGTACACAATACGGGTAAGATATATGCGTGGTTGTTAAAGCCAACGCCGATGCAACAGACATGAGTTGAAACTATAGTAATGTTACCATAAAAATTTATTCCATGCAAATAACTCAATTTCAGTATATACCCCTAAAAATCGTGCAATCAAACTGCTGACCGCCTTTTAAGAAATTCTCAGTCGGCCACAATTTTTTTTTCGTTTTCCAGAAATCATTGCCGAAAAGATAAAATCGTAGTTGCGCATGCGAAACCCGAGGCCGAGACTTAGAGCCGACACATCTTTCATCCTTTGTTGTACTTGCCATATATCTAAGACAAAACAAAAACTTACCAAAACGGTTTTCATTGAAAGGCGGTTTCGTTTGGTACACTAGCGTAAAAACACATATACCAAACGTGTCCAAACAGAGAGATCGAGCAAAATAACTGTTAGTATATTTGTATTTCTAATCAGCGGTGCTAATGGCTTATGTGTTTAAGTTTTGTCAAAGACCATCACTCCGAAGGAGTTAATAAACGCTACACTAGGTTGTATGAAAACATTTTAAAGGCCATTAGACGGTTCTTTACAACAAGACAACGAGCAATAGAGAGCAGCCAGGCTGACCGAAACTTCATCGACAAAGCGCGCGAAACTCGCTTTCTCTAACGTTGACTTAAGAACAATTCTTCTCTTGATTCAAAGAAAATTAATTATAAAACCATGCAACATTTTATAAATTTTTAATAGCTAGCTTTCTGTTAAAAACGTTTTGTCGAAACATTTGGCAAACTCAACAGAGGTTTCTTATCCCTTTAGGTGGCTGAAGAAAGTGAGGGAATTACAATATATTACGAGCAGAAGTATTTCCCCACTTAGTGGTTTTAATTTGTTCGTCTCATGACTAAACGATGACTATACTATAAACGAATTGAAGTGAGCGAATTTTGAAAACATTTTACAAATAAAGTTGTTGTTTTACTTACCAAACACAAACGGAGTTAACTACAACACAATCACGCACCCGGAATCGTAGCTTAAACCATCCACTATGAAGGAACTTGCATTGGGGTGCAAATCATTCCATATGTTAACTACTCGCGTGACAGTACGTCTAATATCACCAATTCAAATTTTGAATAAAAGATGTCAAACATCGAATGCAAATCGTTTTAGTGATATCACGCAACAAAAATAGAACCACTCTATGAGTATTAGTTGGCAAACGATTTTAAATGGCGGAAAATGAATCGCAGGTCAAGTTGTGCTCGCCGGCTTAATTTATTGACAATTACCCTATTTCAGTCACACAAATACGTATACGAAAATGAAAAACAGATAAGAAAATTTTAATTTTCGATTATTTATAATTATACAAGCTCAATACGTGTTGGCGTTTTAACAGTCTTCATCTTCAAGCTTACTAAATCGGAGTTGAGGTTCAACACAGCAGCTTAAAACAAGATATCCGGTTTCAGGCAGACGACAAATTCGCGTACTGAAACCATTTCGTGCGTCATAAAAACCGAATACTAATTATAGATTTAATATTTGGCGAATGAATAATATGGGTTACAGGCCGTGAAGGAAAACTAGTGCGAGAAAAGCCACACTTATAATATACTACGTATGGTTTTCAACAATAACAGTTTCAATTCGACCACTTCAGCTGCGTTAATAAATGGTTAAGTTTTGCGGAAATAGTTTTCACTGAGCCTAGCTCAAGTGCATGATTACAAAGAAGTTTTAAAACTTTCTTTACAATTGAAGATACTTTCACACGCACGGCCAAGGCCTGCCAGCAAATAGTGCACTCAACTGCCAAAAAAGTTACCAGGCTGGACAATTTCTCACCAGCTCCTTCACCCTTCCTCC
>JAOBRD020464822.1:0-17952 GCA_027575215.2 Hydrozoanthus sils | reverse complement strand
TTTTTAATGAAGATTTTTGTGATTTTACTTTCCATTTTTCTTACAGATTAACTTTTTTTTACACTTCCATACTCAAAATTTCAGCTATAAAACGTAAATACCCCACATTGATTGTTCACATTTTCGTTTTTCAGCTCGCATACATTCAATATCAAGATACATATAAAATTATATTCAAACAGTAAAACTTGCGTTCACAATGAAATATATATTTTGAGTTTTCTACGGCATGGAAAATATCATGTAGCAGTGAGGGGAGGGTCACACTTTTGTTAGTCAGTCAGGATCAGGAGTTTTTTTTTTTATTAAAACGCAGGGGAGGGCCAACACTTCTTTTGGAAAAAAATAGCAAAATTCCCTAGCCCCCCCCCAAGAAAAAACGTACCTTCCCTAAAAGAGATAATTTAAGAGATTTTTTTTCGCCATCTTAAAGCTTTACCTCTAATTTATCCGTATGGTTAAAATCTCATTTTGGCAATTTCCTTCGCATTCAAACTGTTCGGTGGTAACCTTAAGTTAGGAAATAAAAACCTGGATATCAAACACAAACTTTACAAAACATTGAAGCTTAGGTGGCATAAAAACCAAATACGAACATGATAAGAATATTGAGGCTGAGATGGTCTGAAAGTTAAGCAACTAAAGAAGAACTTCAGTCAAGTTTCTAATCCGCTGAACACCTCCTTACTTGGCAGTAGTGCTATTTAAAAGAGAATACACTAGCATGCAAACTTACTGTTTTTTTTTTTCAAAACAACATAAAATATCAAAATAAGAACTATTGAAGTGTTGCCCCATGTAAGCCGTGTATCCAGCATTCACAAATTTTTAGCTCTGGCGTCCAACATCCAGAGCATCAGAGCGATCGGGATCCGACATCCTCTAGCAAGGCATCCATGCAGTATCCAGAAACAAGCTTCACGTACAACAAGGACTGTACCCAGCATCAACGGAATCTACGAGCTAAGCATCCCGGCAGCATCTAGAGGGTAGGGATCCGACATCCACTTGCAAGGCATCCACGCAGCATCCAGAAACAAGCTGCACGCACAGCAAGGACTATATCCAGCATCCACGGAATTAATCTACGAGCTAAGCATCCCGGCGGCATCCAGAGGGTAGGGTAGGGTCCACTAATGCTCTGGATGCGCTTACATGGCGTGAGAAGCAGTCGACTTTGAGCAGACTGCTTTAACAAGCGGTAGCTCAGCTCCTTAATTGTTAATGCCAAAAATCGCGTCCAGTACAGGAAAGTAGCTAAATGAGAAATTCCAAGGTCCAGTGAAATTTGAAAGAAAAATAAGAATTGGTCCAAAAAGCCAAAATCTTTTCAGCAATCAAAACACTTGCTTTGGTCGCCCGGTTAGAAGCAGTGTCTCTCAAAATTGAAACATCCAGCACGTACTAAAGTTCAGGAAGCAAAAGTTAATGTGCCTCATTTCTAAACTAAAGACCTACCTGGTCAATTATGAGCAAGCTACACTTAACAAGTGGAGTTAACTGAGACTCAGTAATCAGGATTTAGCGTTGATCAAAAAACAATAAATGAATTGAATTGAAATTGTCTTTAAATAAATAAAACAGGAAAGAAAGAAAACATCAAAGGACAGTTGAAAGATTGACCGAACTCAGTACTATATAATGAATTGATAAGGAGTAAGGAAACTATATATTAAGTATGCGGTCGCCGGTCATTGACGAAAATCTGGCACATGATACCAAACTAATATTGCCAAGAAGTTGTCAAATTTATTGGAGTTTAATTTTCTATCTCCTCATTGTTCTGTCAGTCGGTTCACCCGTACCTTGTGTATCTATGTTTTTATACGGGGATCGACATGATACGCAGTCAAAATTTTCTGTTACAGAAAAGGATAACGAATCATTATGGTAAACCTAAACTTTCCGAGATGCCGAGACAGCCTTTTTAAAAGCAAAGCCCGAGACTTTGAAAAGCTATGAATAATCTGAGACCGAAACACCAAACAAATTCAAGCAAAATAGAGATCTCGTGCTCTGCCGGAAATGCCGAGAAATATCATACCAGCCATTATGTGAAAAAATTCGAGACTTGCGAGAAGGAGAAAAAAATAAAAAAATGTAAGACCAAAAAGGTGACGCGAATTTGAAAACTAGCCGTATTTGCCGAAACTTTTATTTTTTAAGAAACCATATTTGCTATCCCTGGAAGCTAGAAAGTCATTAAAATTACTTCTAAAAGTGCTAGCGGCAATTTAGCCCCTCGGTAACGACAAAACAAACTTAACTGAAACAGGGCAATATTGGAATTTCCAAGGATCATTCACATTTGAAACAAAACTTGAAATAGGCCCAAAAAGTTAAAAGGTTAGTCAAGTTACTTATTATTCCAGAAAACAGCTTTTGAGCGATCAAAATGTTGGCTAGCTATAGTCGAGCCAATGGTTTTAATTGGACATGGTAAGGAACAATATCTTTCGAAATAAAACATCCTGCATGTTTATGTGATTCATTCGTTTCTAATCTAAAGACCTACATTGTCAGCTATAAGCTTCTTCGAGCTTCTGAGTTAGCGAGCTAGATTTAAAAACAAGTGGAGGTAACCGAAACTGGTTTTCGTTTATAAAAAGCAATTTCCAGTTTACTGCAGCTGCCTTTGGGCATCGTACGACACAAGGAATGCATACACGGGCACATTGACTTTGTTAAATTAACGGATAAGGTAGTTACTTATTAAACTGTGATTAGTTTCACACCTAATACTTTTGCACAAGCCACCTAGGTGTCAATGATCTCAAATATCAAAACAAAGATTAGTCCTTTAAAACTGAAGTGATTACAATTTTTTTTAATTTTTTGGTTGATACTACTTGTACAGGAACTTTTTAATCCATCTTTCATAATTTGCTAAATAACATCAGGGATATCTAGTGCAATTTCCACTAGAGTTTCTAAAAGATTGAAAAACTTCTATACTTAGAGCAGAGAAATTGGTTTTTATATCATCAAACTCAACGGTTTTTAACACCGTCCATAGACAGGAACGTTAAGCCGTTGATCTAGTCTCCCCGATTAGCCAGGCATACGGCATGGCTAGAAGATATGAGACTTTAATAAAAAGTTACTTACTTACTTACTTACTTACTTACTTACTTACTTACTTACTTACTTACTTACTTACTTACTTACTTACTTACTTACCTACTTACTTTACTTACTTACTTACTTTACTTATATAACTCAGGTAAACCGAAATTATTTTATACAAAAAATTTGATCAAACGTTTCAAATGGGGTTAAACATACGCAACAATATTCAATAGGGTTTTTCTCAGTAGAAAATCCTTAGATTTATTTCTAAAAGCGTGTTTGCAGCCCATGTAGATTCTTTGTTTGAGGATTTTCAAAACATATATAGATTCCAAAGTTTGAAATTGGTGTTTTACGAGAAAAACGACGTTTTCTCTTATTTATATTTGTTCAAAGAATTATTCTTAAGTTAAGAATCAGTTAGTTGTAAAATTAATCGTGTAACACAAGAAACTTAAATTCGTTTTGCACTTTCTCTTGTAGAGCCAACATCAAGAAATTTACGATTTGTTTCAAGGGACCCGTTGTTTAATCGCCTAAAAACCTATACACACCAAGAATGTTTAGAGAATGTCCTTTTTTATGACCAAGCTCATAGATTTTTTAATTCTTCTTCTATTCTAATTTTTATCTTAACTTTGTTGCATTATGTGTGTTCGTTTGTTTTTGTCTTCTCCAAGCCAATATTGTGTAATTATTAATTTCAAGGAGCTCACTCGGGTCCCAAACCCTCTATGATTTCTTTTTTGGCTTCCTTGTCTAACTTTAGCTACAACCACTTGAAATTGTGTGTGAATGTTTAACAATTATTCCTCTGGCTTACCACCTTAAGTGTGTGTTTCCGTGCAGTTGAGCTTTCTTGCGGTTTATCAATATTAACTCACACAGATTTCGTCTCGTAATCTTCTCCCGTATTACGTATGTCCTTAAATAAAGGTCACAGTAAACGATCTTTGCTTTTTCGTAAGTTTATAATCAGAGCTTGGCGAATTAGTTGGGGATTTGTGGGAGTTTTAAGAAGGTTTTTGGGGATCGGGTTGCGGGGGAGTGAGATAGTAGGAGAGACAAATATTAATCCGCAACTGAACGGAAAGGTAAGTCTGTGGTTAGATATGAGACGGTTAATAACCAGGAAGGGCGTATCGCCAAGTTCGTTATTAAACATCTGATATCCAACAAGCGCGAATGGAAGAATGTTTTAGTTAATTTCTTAAGTTTTCCACATCTATCATACTTGAAACTGACAACTTAAACTTATCCAGAACCATATTTTTTTAACAATCAGTTCCATATATGGTCAAAATTCGGTATATGTAGTACTGATAACCTAGATTGGGTGAACCAATCAGAACGCTGGGATCGAAATATTTACAGTTGAAAATTTTACAAAGATATTTGTACAAAAGGGAGAAATGTAGAAACTGAAATTGAAACTAACTTGGTTTTCAAATCTTTTGAGTGAAATTCTGAAAATCCCTTTTATTGAAAACGTTAATAATAATCTCCATCAGTAAACAGCGTTGCTATACAGTGCGGTCTGTAATAAATAGGACTCTCCTAATGATTGCTTTTTATCCACAAGCATTGAGGGTTCAATAAACACGAACTGTTTTAACAGTATGAACAATTGTTTGTCTAGTTCACCATCTTTCAGGTCCCAGCGTGAACACTAAGACTCAAATCTTTTTAAGAGTAGAATAGATCGGTCAATCTCAAAATATTTTTTTAGAAACTATACGTAAAAGGAAAACAATTCCTGTCACCTCATATGAACCAGATATTGTCGTCTCCTTTCTCAGTAAGTTCGCAGTTGTAGATTATAGAAGCTCTTTGATACTGATAGTATCAAAGGGGAAGACTGATTATCATAATAAGCCTAGCATCGCTTCTTATCAGTCGTCCTCGCCATTTTCCTTTCAACCTTTATGTAATGTATTAATGCTTTCTTTTCGGTAAAAATAAATGGCAAACAAAGAACAAGCTCTTTTTCTAATGATTCAGATTGCTCAATGGCTATTTGTAACTAAGTATTTAGTGAAGAGTAGTTGCATGAATATATAGTATATATGTATATATAATACAGTCATTTTTGAGCGCTTTTGAGAGTCGATATATGCATATAAGTTGAAAGACTTATCGGTTGTTGTTATGAAAAAACACCCAAAAAATTTATTTCTGGTTTGTTCTCAAAACTATCAAAAACGAATATATTGGAGTATATGCTTTTGTTTATATCAGAAATTTCTAGCCAAAAGTTTATATCAGAAACATCGAGCCAAAAGTCCCAAATAGGTTGCTTTAGACCGATGGCATGCGCTTTTCACGGTTTTTAAATTGTTTAAGTAAAATAATTTTCTTTCTGGTTACTGTAATAATTTTTGCCGCAAACTAAAATAAACTGATTTATTCGACATTTGTCAGGCAAACTGAATATCAAATATTTCAGTTTTCCAAGCTGTAGCGGCTGGTTAAATATACATTAATCAAAGATTTGTCTCCAACTATTTGCAAAGTGCTTTGTTGCTTTTTTACTGAACTCTCATGGCCAATATCTAAAATGTTTTTTTTTTCATTTCACTAATCCTCGCGGATTATGATCAAGTGCTTTTACATTGCAGGTCAAAGGTTGCGGGCCAATAAACCAAACCTGCGTAATGATTGACCGAAAATCGGTCCAATAAAAATTTTCCTTGCAGAGCCGGGGAGGTTTTGCTATATATAGCGAGCGCGCAGAGATAATCGCTTGTTCTCCGGTTTGATCGAAAGCTGAAGCCGATAATGAATATCTTAATAACCTTGTTTGCTCGGTCTATCTGGGAAAATACTTTCTCTAAGGCTTTCGCTCGGTTTGTACATGCATGCAGTGAAAGACCTCGTGCAACATTTTCCTTGATAGGTTATTAAGATACAATATAAGAAGATTTATTGACTGGACAATAGAATAACAGCTACTTTCACATAATGAAAAAGCTTATATTAGTATCTAGACTAGAAATCTTTTTAAGAAGACTTTGAAAAAAAAATAAGAAAATTCACCTTTAAACGCTAAATGTTATCTTAAAAACCTTAAAGAGAAATAAAATCATTTTCAACGAGTTTAATTGAATTACCTGCTTTAGGGCACTCTGAATTTCACTAATGCCGGCAGAAATCTTGTTGAACTTTGATCTGAAGTTGACAACGTTTCAACCTTGAAATGGGTCAACGGCAAATGCAGTCAGAAAGTAACACTTTGACTTCAGTGACTAATGGCAAACAAATTCACCTGTTTGGAGAATTTTCTTAAGAGGGTGCTTATTTATAGCCTTCCGACAGTTTCGCCGGAGCAAACAAACTGAAGTTACCTCGACGAAGGTCTACTCAACGCTTGAAACGCCAGCACCGCAATAAAATTTCCGACAGCTAATGATTTAAAGCAGTTAACTTTTATATTGATTGCAAAGTAGCTATTCGGGCAATATCTTCCCTGAAAGACCCCACACTTGGTCATTAAGAAACAATATAAGAAAAGTTATCGATTTGGCAATAGAATAACAGCAACTTTCACAAAGTTCAAAAGCTGGTAGTTGTAACTAAACAAAGTATAGCTACCATAATATTTCAATCAAGAAGAAAAATGCATACTATTGTTATAACGGTCTATATTCATCAGTTAATGACAAAGAAATGAAAAAGTTCGAAGGTCATCTGACGGCCGCCGGGAATGTCTTAATCGACTTTATATAGATAACTACGGAGCTTGAGTATGCGCAGTTAGTTACTGACTGCCTAAAAGGGCTCGGCATATCACTCAATTTTAATTTTTCATGTTATAGTTCTGGTAAGCATACCATTGCAAAACGTTAAAGGCCAAACATATTTTTGGAGAAAATAAAGAGCTAGCCTTCAGTCAAACAGTGCATTTTTACAAACTACTGCACATACAAGGTAGGTCACTTGGTTGAACTCAAAACGTGATGGCTTCTATACACTTACAAGTATGACTCCACGATCGCGGCACAGAGCTAATAATTTATTGTGTGTATAAATGTTTTTAAGCCTTTAGGTAGTATTTAGGAGACCGCTCAGCTTCTCTGTTCGCGGACGGTGTGACAATAAAAAGCTAGTGTAACAACAGGCTTTTAATTGGGGTTAGCTCTGCAGTGTCCTTACTCTTATCTTGACGGCAGTTTCCATCGGCTGGATCACAGACCGCTCGTGCTTCTAGCAAGGCTAGTAACAGTAATAGTTTTAATAAGCTACATTTTAACTTATGAAACTGCAAACAAAGATCACATGCTAAGTACAAAAGAGATACGTTGTATGAAGCGATAAAACAATAAACGTTAAACACTGATTGACTATAGAAATACTTAAATCACCGCGTGAGTTGAAAGAGACCGAACGGTTAGGGTTTTATTTTGTGAGCAAAGCCGCACAAAATGTTCAACTAAGAGTCGTCAGTGACACGTGTTACCGAAAGGGCTACAGCGTGCAACACACAAAAGGCCCTTGGAAAAAATCTAAATGTATTTTCTTTACTTCGCTTTATATTCCTCTCTCAAAAACTATTAGTACCATAATGGCCTTCTTTCGTTTATTTACCGTTTTTTAATTCTGTGAGAAGAACCAGATTTTCATCTTTAGATACTTAAGTTTCTTCTGCTCGTGTGGTAAGCTTGCCTTGTTAACGAAAAATCTTGGAACTGTCAAGAATTTGTAATCGAACTGGGATAAAATAGCGATAAAAGATCTGTGTTACACAAAGATAAAATGAATGAACTGGCCGAAAACAGCAAAACAACACTGCATAAATTAGTTTTCAAAACAACCTCGAAGGGTTTTAGGTGCATTCGATTTAAGTCTCGAGAAGAATAGCGAAAGGTAAAATTGTTTTTATTCAAATCTGAGGAACTTAAAGCTGCCTTAAAAGCTATAGGGAGAAAAACTTAACAACAAAAACTTTGATTTTCATTAATATAAGTTTCATACTTACAATTGCAAACGAGTTGTGTTTCCCAAAGAAGATTTCCTTCTATTTGGCTTTTCACCGCGATATTTATAATGACATGAAGACGTGATCAATTAGATTGACGTAAATGATAATTTTTACTGTCAATATCAAAAGCAAAACTTCTAAGTGATCCTGGCTTCATTTTCAAGGGTTGAATTCAAGTTTTAGAGCACATTCAAGTGTACTTGTTCTAAAATTTAAATGCAATCCTTGAAAATTAAGTAAGGATGACTCCTAAATTACGACGTTGGATATTTCTGTTTATCTTTATTCTCAAAACCTTTACAAGATCTTTATATTGCACGCTTCTTTTTATAAGAACACCCAGGCTGAGATTTGTTTGCAAATTAAAAACATGCTAAGAACAATCTCCAGGCCAAAATTTTGATCAGACTATTTTAGAAATTTCCTTTCATCCTTGCATGCTCACAGATTGAGAATGTGAGTCAAAACCGTACGCCCCTGCACTTTCCATGAAGTTTTCCCAGACACGTATTTCTTAGCGCCTTTTATTACTTGAGTAGACAAACCCATCGTTTGGAAATATCAGGAAATAAGACTAACAATTCAAGAACCATTTGAGGCTGAACTGATCGAAAATTACTGGATCTTCAAAAAAAGCGTGTATTAACAAAAACTCTAAGTCGTGAGAAGGAAGAAAATAAAATTTGCCTAATCTTTGACTTCTTGAACCTATTTTTTGTTTTCTTTCAAATGTTAATGACCCTTGAAAACGTTTCCTTTGTAACCAATGAATAATTTTTTTTTACAAAAATTGTTTAGTGCGTGAACAATTGTGAGTACAATTGCTAGCTTTCGATCAACCGTTCAGTAAAAAGTTACTAAGAGAAAGTCTCTGTACACTTATTAGACTTATTGTGGAACACGCATCTGTTGTCTTCGCAAATTTGCCTTTGTATCTAAATAACTTTATTGAGAATATTCAGAAACAAGCCCTGAAGATTATTTATCCAGAAATTTCTTACAACCAAGTCCTAGATAAAACAGGATTGATGTCCTTGAAAGCTAGGAGGGAGATTGCTTGCAGAAAATTTGTCACCAACATCGACCCCTTGATTCATGGTCGGATTACCCAGCCATCTCTTCCATACTCGCTCAGATCCGGAATTGAAAAAACGGAAAGATTTAACTCTTTTGTGACTGTGCGTTATTGTCCGTTTGTTTAAAATGTTTTCCTTTACTCACATATATATATATATATAATTCAATTTTCTTCATTCATTCTTTGGACCTGCCTGTAATTTAGAAAACCTATACAATAGGCTTCATTAAACCATTACCAATTACCAGTAAAAACCGATCAAAATTTGAAAATTGTGGCCAATCTTCAAAAACTAAGTTTTGCCCATTTTTTTCTCATTGATAGGCCTTAGGAAGAAGAGTTAAGAACAAACTATAAGATTAATAACCAGGCTGAAATTTTAGTCAGACAATTTTAGGACTTTCATTTAAGACTAACAATTTAAGAACAATTTGAGGCTGAAATCGCCAAAAAGCTTAATAACAAATCAGCCTCAGCCAAAAGTTATACTGGATCTTCGAAAAACACGTTTATTTACAAAAACTCTAAGTTGGGAGAAGAAAGCAACTAATAGTATTTGCCTAACCTTCGACTTCTTGAACCTATTTTTTGTTTTCTTTCGATTGTAAATGGCCCTTGGAAACGCTTCCTTTGTTAACAATACTGAAATAATTGGGGTTTTTTTTATTTTAATTCTTCGCCGTACTTGAAGCTTTCTCATCTCAATGCACATGTTCTAATTTAACATTTACGTGAAATATTTTATGACTTGAAAAAACAACGCAACTTTTAACTTCACATTTATTTGGTCAACCCTTGTCGCTGATCATAAGAATGACATAGATGCGTCACGTCGCATTCAAATAAAATTAATTCTGTAGGAGGAGGAAAGTTTAAAGGAAAAAATGCAAAATTCAAGCTGCAATACATCGTTTCGGCGTTTTTGCACTGCCGCCACTGTTGTGGCTGTACGAGGAGCAGTATTCATTAGTCTACGTCACATTAACGCCATTTGATCATGATAACCTGGAATGGGTTGTTCAAAGGCTTGGTAACATTGACCCCGGGTTAAGCCAAAATTCAAACCGTAATTTTGTCTATAAGGAAAAGTTTACGGTTCTTGTAAAATACTGTTTAAGCTTTCCACGGAAAAAACTTGTTAATTCTGAAATTACATTTCAAATCAGTCTCTGAAAGGTTGGAAAAAAGATTATAAAATAATTAACCCCAGTGAATCTCGCGCGCTGATTGGTCGAGGGCACAAAACCCGTGCTCCGAAAGAGAGTACATTGAACACTTTTGACATCAAAGGAATCAAAACTGAATCCGCTGCAACATTTATTGCTTGCAAATAAACAATTTTTTTATCGTAAAAAACATGTTAGCTAGTGACAACATACAAAATTACAATTTAAATCTGATAACAAATAAAAATGAGCCTTTTAAGGTTTTAAACTGGGAAACCAAAACCAAAAAGATGCGGTTTACTGCAGTTGACAAGTCAGCGCTAGCTCAGCGAAACTCGACGAAATGGTTTCTTTTGTTGAAAGTAATAAAAGCTCTCCCAAATGGGCGGCGATTGACTTTCAAGTTTTTTATCTATTCGACCAACATTCCCTCCCCTCAAGTGCAATAAAAAATTACACGGCACGAAAAATGCGTTTTTATTGCTTAATTATAAAATAAAAATTTAACCCTAATTAGTGTTTTAAATTCGGCCTTTGAACAACTGGGACCAGATCTACAAATTATTGAGCCAGTTATCTAACGAACCTAATCTATATAAATAGCTCGTCGGCTGTTTTCAATCACATACTTTAGTCCCCTATAAATTTTCAGAGTAATGTCATTTTCTTATAGTATAGTAAAATTAGTAGTGATAAAAGCTTTGTCGTAGTTGAGCATGCGCGGTTGACTGTCATCCCCTCTCTGGATGCCATAGCAAGGATTCGAGCACGATTTGAGGGGTGTGGTGAATCTTCCAAAGGATATACACACACTCACAGAAGACAACGCCCACAAGGCTCACCGCTCTCGAACAGTCACATGAAAGCCATACAGGGAAGAAATGACGTCACAATAAGTTCCTGCGAAGTGATTGGCCTGTCTTTTTTTTCTATTGTTTTACTATCTTTAATTTTTCTGGATTTTTTGCCTGCAGTTCGATATTTATGCACGCGGGTTTATAATGCTGCCGCCTCACGAAACTCGCTTTTTGGCACGTATCGATTATTAGCAATAAGATGTCTGTAAGTTTACGATCTTAGCCTGTTAGGGCGTGTTCTCGCGTTGCTGCTCTTTTGCAACTGAATTACTTTCGCCGCAATCATAACTAGCGGTAAAAACACGGCTTGGCTGCACTTTGCTCTTCTTACATGGAAACAAAACGCGTTTAAATTCTTTGCGTAAGAATTTGTTTGTCAGGAAATAAATCCAGGGATTGATACAGCAGTTGCACATACTTAGAACAACAGTAGAAAAGTGCAACGGTGAGACATAGTTATAGGTTTCTATCGAGACAGCAAGAATGTAGGAAAGCTGGTTGGGAATAAAGCAGATTCCAAGACACCAGGCAATGAACTTGTTCATGCGCAGTAGCTTGATATCAAGATGCCTGTGAGTGTTTATGATCTCGTCAGGGCAAGCCCTTATGTTACTGTTTTTTTGCAATTGAATAATTGTCACTGCAATGAAAACCAGCGGCAGGAATACCGTGATACTTCCGTTTGTGATGACAAAGGTAACCTCGACTGCTTTCGGTTTTAACAAGGACTTAAAGAAACAAACATCTTTTCCCTCATAGATCCCGTGGTATTTTTCTAAAGTTTTATGAAGGAGTGCGAGCAAGCAGAAGCCATTCGTAATAAGGATGTAGATTAAAACTCTTTTTGGGGTAAACACGAATTTGTAGGTTGTTGGTCGCGCAATTGCAAACCAACGTTCTATAGCCATAACGGCAACGATGGCAATGGACAATTTTGCCAGATACCACAAAGCAAAATCAGACGAGATTATCATACAAAACAACTTCCCTGCTACACCACTAGGAACAGAGACATTTTCATCTCCAAGGGAGTAATTTGGCGACGTTGCCAGGAAGATACCTAAAGATGAAGACAAACATCAACAAATAGAGAGTAAGTTCAGTGCTATTGTTCCAAGATTTTAGCTGCTTATTTATCATATATAAAACTTCCAACTACTTGCAATTTAATAATCTTATGGGTATAGCAAATTTTAAAACAAAAACCCAAATCTAGTTTTAAGTTTTCAAGTTTTCTTAGGGAATGTTGGATAAGTCAAAAAAATTTTAGACTATTCTATGGAACAAAGGCAAGAGCAAAAAAAATCTAAAGTGTCTCAACTCAGTTAACACTATAGCATTTTCATTACTCCTTATACTGTTCCTATATACCGAACTCCTATACATACGAACTCCTGTTTTCTAGTTGTAGTTATTTTCTCCGACGGATGCCTAACGCTTGGAAAAAATTCAGATTATCAAGCTTAAACTAACTACAAGACTTCCAATCTCCAGAGGGCTTTGAACTGGGATAAAATTTTCTAAGAGATACTGTTTTTAAAAACTTTGAAGACGCCTTTTGCTAGGGGGGTCTGGGAGCATGTCCCCTCCCCCAAGAAATTTTTGAATCTAGAGGTTCTGTGAAATGCCATTTCTGGTGTTCGTGTTCTAACACAACAATTTCTGTCCTGAAAGTTTCCGTTAAATTTGATCGCAACTTTTGTGTTTCTGTTCTCGACAAAATTTTTTGTTTGCTCACGAAAAAGTAGATGATAGTGATTGACGAGTTCACGACATAAAAGTACTTGACTTTGTTTGATATTTCTTGCAGTTTCCTTAGTTTTTCGGGACATCGGAGTTTTAAGCTGGTATTCTGCCTTTCGTTTTCTTTTATGTGAATTTGACAAAAATATCGCAACTCGAGTGGAAATCGGGATTTTTTCTATCCCGATCTCATAATGGTCGGGAATCGGGATCTTCAAACAAAATTGGGATAATCCTAACGAGAGCGGGATGGTTGGACAGTCTGCATTACTTAATATATCAAACAAAACTGTTTTGGTATCTGTGATAGATGGTAGGAGCACCAACTCATTGTATGCATTCCTTTCCCCCCCAATGTCAATAAAACAAACCTGTAAGCGTATCCGTGACAGCCAGTGTAAACATCAACACATTGTGTGACCTTTTCAATAGCCTGCGGTTCCTCAAGATTGCAATACACAAAACTCCATTGAAAATAAAGGCAAGGGCAGCGATGGTCCGAAACAGAGGTCGCACTGGAGCGGTGGCCATCTTTCTGAAAAAAAAATTGAGAACGCATGCAAGTGCTGAATATTATTCCATCGGGTCTAAGCCATTCTTGCTCCATAAAATCCTGGTTTCCTGTAGCTGGAACTCTAAGGAAAGCAAATCCTTTCTTGAGCCTAAGTTGCTCATAGGGCCGGCGCTTATCTCCGGTTTCTGTGGTGTTTAGCGGATGAGACTCTTTGAATCCCCCCGGACAGAACACCAATCCATAACAGTGAGGTTAGCCCCCAGCAGAAGTGGTAATCATTTATACAGCTGAGTCAACTGGAACAAAGTCATGTAAAGTGTCTTGTTCAAGGACACAACACAGTGGTCTGACCGGAGAACGAACTCACGACCATAGGATTTCGAGTCAAACACGCTAACCGCTCGGCCACTGCGCATCGCCGTCGACGGATAAGACTCTATCCTAGCAGACGGGAATTGTATTTACTTAGCCGTCGAAGTGAACAAGTCCAGTTAAGTGTCTTGCTCAATGAAACAACACAGTGATCTGGTCTGGGTTTGATTTAAGATAAAAGGGAAACGAGTTAACGACTTTTTTATCACTAGACACTGTACTACTTGGTTTTAGCTTTGCTCGTTTTGTACTTGCCTGTAAATAATTAGCGCTGTTTCCCGCTTAAAATGAGAAAGATGCAGGACCTGGCACGCCTTCGCTATTGAGAAACTCGCTTACAGTCTTTTTATACTTTGGGTTTTTGTAGAGAGGTATATTATTTTAGAACCTCTTTGTTTTAAAGAGCAGTAAGATTGCTCTTTGACGACAGGAACACTGTTTTTTTTTAAATTTTCAACGATCATCAGCGCTAGCGTCTTTCATTCGCATTGCTTTATTTTAAGGGAAGGGTCTGTCATTTTCTATTCAGTACGGCTTTTTCAGGCCTTTGAATTGTTTAATCTGTCGCGTACTGCATTTATATTTGCCCATATAAAACTCAACTGCCCCGTGATCATGCAACTTCCATTTTCACTAAAGCGGGCGCACATATTCACTCACTTCCTTTTTTCGCTTTTTCACATCTTTTGCGTTATTTGCAAACTAATCAGCAAAAAATAACCGTATAAAAAAACCTTCCTGAATGACTTCCTAAGTTATACGAGGATTCGTTTTTACTTGTCAGCTCATAGTTGTATTTTCCTTGTCCTTCAGGCTCAAAAAACACGTTCCAGTGATTATTACAGAACTCCCTATATTTAGTTCCAGAAAATATCTATACTTCCCCCCATGGAAGGATTTTTACGATCCCCCACCCCCTTGGTATTTTCGTTTCAGGGGGTATTTTGGAGCCCCCCTCCCCCCTGGAATTTTCAAATTTTTGAAATAAAGGTTGTTTTTGTTCTCCTACACCATGTTTTATATATCAGAAAGTGTTCCTCTTTGAAGAATAAATGCAAGTGCCAAGTTAAGCAGACTACTTATCTAACTTTTATTGAATAACATTTCGTTGTATAATTTTATAATAATTGCAAGAAAATAACAGCAAAATGGTAGGCTGTCCTCATGAAAAGAAACGAAACGTCAACGATTATCATTTTACAAGCGAAGTTGTTTTTTAACTGTTATCTGGAAACTTAACCGTCTTTGAGAAGAACCCGATTTCACGCCACAAAAGTAATACCTGAAAGCGAGTTCTAAGCATATTCATGCATGCTCCTCAAAAATAAATCATTATCATAAAATGTGCGCTCGGAAATGTCTACTAAATGTGCAAATTGCATTTGAGTACACTAAAACATACTGGAGTTCATCAATTTGTTGATTCATCATATTGTAAACGCGAAAGTGATAGGTTTCCCTCAGACAGTGCTCTTGGACCCTCTGGATATATACTACATTTCTCACCCCCCCACACCCCTTGGAAATTTGCACCTCTAGACCCCCACCCCCCTAGAATTTCCAGTAACCTTCCATGGGGGGTATGGATATTTTCTGGAACCGCACAATAGGATCGATACTTCGTTAAGACGAAAAACAGATACATACAGAACGAGTAGACAAAACATTGTTAAAGTATTAAAATAGTGTCGCTCGGTGTCCATAGACGAAGACAAAACACAGAGCTACATAACAAAAAGCGTGCAATCCGATTCTGTCAGTGAATTGAGGCAAAGCCGAGTTTTGTATAGTTTAAACCTTCTCTTATAGTTTCTTTTAGTCCAACTAGGTCACATTACATTCAATACTGAACTTTGTCTAAACACAGTTCACACTAACATTCTTTCTATGAACTTTCTGCTCATTCACCTTTCATTTACAGCGTAAGTAGCTGTGTTAACGTTATACAGTCAAATATATTAAAGATGCAAAAAAAATGGTCAGCGGTTTAGCGGTTAAACTCAGCATACGCATGCGCAGCTTGAGCGGGAACTAGCTAACCAAAACAAAACACTCAGATATCCTTTCTCATTTTTGTGCTTCTTCTTTCATGCTTGTTTCACGTTTATTGAATTGTTTTACGGGGCTTGGCACAAAATGAAGTAGTACATCAAATATCTTGTTTACTGTGCTGATGACTTTTTTCTGCTTAAGTTATTTTGCATCCGCACTTTTGTCTTACGGTGGATTAAACTACCTTAGGTTTTTAGAGTTCCAAAACACTGTTCTCACCTTGTTAAAACGATAACCTCAATGCTTCAAGCAAGCTCCATGGTTCAGTTTTTTGCCTAGTTTTCGTCAAACCGCTTTAAAAAGTGGCAGCTTAGCTGCTAGTTAACGTTAAAAGAGATTAATTCAGAACTGTACAGTACAGGAAAGTTAAGGAAACATTTCCAAGGGTCATTCACATTTGAAAGAAAGCTAAGAATAGATCCACTAAGAAGTCAAAAGGTTAGGCAAGTTGCTTCCTTCTCATTACTTAAAAGTTTCTCTTTGCAATAACAACAAAGATAATCATTAGCGTCAATCAAACTAACTCATTATATTTTATCTTGATGAAAAGTCAAATTGAAGGAAATTTTTTTCTTGCAAATGAAACTCTTTTGCAATTACAAGTGTGAAACTTATCATTGAAAATCTAAAGTTGTTGTTGACCTCTTCTCCTATGCCAAAGCCTTTAAGATAGCTTTTCAGTTTCTCAGTTTTTAAGATATTTTGATACAGTAAACAGTAAAACCAAATATTCTTTCGCTAGTTTGGAATATTTCTGTGAAATATATGGAGAATGTGTTCGTGAAAAAATCCTCATTATCTAGAAGTTCTTGAGGTTTTGTTGCTGTTCATTATTTTGATCGAAAAACATTTTTAATTGAACGATTGTTCAGACATAGACCTTCATTATAAGAATTGGTTCGCCTGAATCTCTAGCATCTAAAAAAATAAAGCTTCATTACTCTTTATGAAATAACTAACGTTAACTCTAAGTTTTGACAGTTAACTGTCTTGGTATCGTTCTACGCACACTAGTAAAAATATCTGCCGATAAATTAACTCAACTCTTACATTTTATTTTGTACTCTTACAGAATAAAATTGTATCTGTTTGGAAGAAATATTTTTGTCAAGGACAAATTGAATCCTTGTTAGTAATGTTTTTAATTGTTTTAACTTATCTTTATACAACTCATCGTGGTTTTACGTTTTTCAGAAAACAACAACAGTAATGTGTTGCTACAATTTTATCACCTAAACCAAAAAATTGATTTTTACAGAACGATTTCAATAACCTAGTTTTAACAGCTGTAGAAAAAAAAAACCTCTTCCTTTCAAATAAACTATGTTTGTACAGTGGAACCCCGTTATAACAATACGACAAGGAAGCAGTAAAATTATATCGTTATATTGGGGTATCGTTATATCGAAACTCCGGGGCCCGATACAACGATATAGCCGTAAAATAGCCAAAAAATATCGTTATATCGGGGGTAACTTAACATCGGCGTTGAAATACCTGCAACTTATATTTTTAATCATAAGAAGGAATCAAAGATGTTGAGACTAAAGGAACTATTGACTGAAGGAGGAGAAAGGTAAAGAGGACAACGAAGAGGTGGCTTACAGCTCGTGTATCATGGCAAAGAGCTGTTGACAGAATAGTTGAATAACAATAGATTACCGCAATTCGATAAATCTCTGTAGTTGATATTTTGTGTTAGCACTTTGGTGACTAGTATGAACTAATAATATCGTTATATCGGGAACAATTTTACGTTCGATGCGCCAGATTCACATCGTTATATCGGGGTTATCGTCGAAGATCGTTAAATCGGGGTTCTGTCCCATGCAGTTTACTGTCACTTTTGCCGGAACATAGAATTTTCATCGATACACGCTTTTATTTTATAAGAACCAGTAAATTTGGCCAAGCTTTATTGTTCTTAGTTTTTTCGCGATTTGAGCCTCAAATTGTTCTTAATTTGTTCTTACTTCTATATGGTTTTAAATCGAAGAAAAACTAAGCCAAACAGGTGTTGTAATACATGCGGTGTTAAAGGAGGACTTCGCCGAGCCATTTTCCCGAGACGGTTTCTAGTCATTATAAACTGCGAAGCATTTCTTATTCATTCTGTATTGTTC
>JAOBRD020464716.1:0-17952 GCA_027575215.2 Hydrozoanthus sils | reverse complement strand
AGTAGTAGTAGTAGTAGTAGTAGTAGTAGTAGTAGTAGTAGTAGTAGTAGTAGTAGTAGTAGTAGTAATAGTAGTAATAGCAGTAAATGGTTTCTGAAGCAGTGACAGAAAAGTCATTAAAATTTTATTTTCTTTCTTTCCTTATCTAATGTTACATGGGGCCTAATCAGCATTAGTTTTTTTCTTAATTCTTGTGTTGTAAACGAAACGATACCGGCGTTTCTCAACATATTTGATTAAAAACTTTATTTGAGATGTATCCTATAGTATACTCTCAGCTCTAAAAATAAACCAAACCTTAGAATCATTTCTTAAAATTAGAATTGAATTCATTACTCTTATGAACAGTAAGCAGCACAAAGTACACTGGGAAGAGCTATCCAATGGGCATGCGCGAAAAGTCCATACAAGATCCCTTGGACCTTGTTTTTGACTGGTTGCTTGTTGATTTGCATTTCAGAACCTTATGTGTTTTGGCAGGCTAACGACCAGAAAACAAAAGAAAAAAGAGAACAAAGACACACGACAACGGTTCCCTAACCAGTCCGTATATATATCAAGTATGCTTTGACCAACTAACTTTTTAGCAAAGCACTAACAACACGACAGCTTCGAGCTAAACTAAATAACTTCAAAAACTATTCAAGTATAGTAAAAAAATTGTAAAACAATTATAAAGAATCTCTTTTGTAACAAAAAAAAAATTAAGGCTTCTTCGTGACGTAAAATATATAAAATAATAACTATATATAACGTTGTTTTTGTTCAAGAAGTATTCTTTAAAACACAGCGAACACTCAATTCGCCCAACCAGCGACGAGTTATTTTTGATAACTAAGCTTTTCTCGGTAAAGTTAAGTTTGAAAGATTAAAAAATAATGTTGAGTTCGGACCTAGTCAATTTTAAAGCATTGTCAATAGACTTCAAATAGTGAAATATCATTCTATTCAGTCCCAGGTATGTTGTTAAGTTCTCCCAATTAGAGCCTATACTTTTTACCGAACAAGTTTGGGAGAATTTTAATACTTTTTATCTTACATGATTTACTTATTTTGGTCAATTCTCATTTTCTCAATACCAAACGTTTTGTTTTGTATGTGTTACGTAAGGAGAAGTTAGAATTTGATAACTGACTGGAACTGAAAAGGTTAACTATACAATCCCGGCCATAATACCTTGAGACTTTTAAGTAATTTAAAATAACTAATAGAGCGTTTTTGATTCTCGGAGGCGCTAATCTTCAAATTTAGAGAGGGCTTTAGAACGATTTGGCCGAGTTTTAAGGAAGGTTTCAGAACGATTTGGCAAGTTTTGAGCTCCAGAAAGAAGAAGAAGCTTCGAACAACGAACATGCTTGCTCGATGCCTAAATATTCTAGACCACTCGCCTATGGACTGAATGGCGTTTGGAAAAACGTATCAGTCCAAACCAGTTCTCCGATTGCCAAACAAAAGGCTCCCACAACGTTTTGACCTGGAAAACTTGAAATGAAATAAGCAACATAAACTTGCTACTCAACTCGTTTCCAAATGTCGCAGCACTTCCTTTCTACCAGAAACTTATAGTAATTATATTAATATTAACCGCAATCAATCACGTAACTTGTTATTTGCACAGATCACGAGCTGAATTTATCTATAACCTAACCTGTAACTTTTGAAAATCAAACCCAGCTATAACGATCAAGCTGTTACCCGCGCAAACCACCAGTACTTATGCAGGCAGTCTATAAAAAAGATTAAGCATTTTACACCATAATTTTAGATATGGTTTTCGGTTATGCACGATGAACAATCATGTAAATATTTAAGTCTCTCGATTTCCTGAACTTCACAGAGTGCAAAGGTTTCGTTTCACTACCAAACTGAACATTTGTCCTTTTTGTTCATTGGAGTATCGGGACCGCATTTGAATGCTTCGGCAAATGCTGGAAGGTTAGAAAGTGAACCAATGACCCTGTAAAAGAAATGATGTGAATAAGTCGATTGAACCGCTGCAAATGTTGGTATACAATACAGTGGTTTAGCTCTCATTTACTTTCTTACAGATTAAAACTTAAACTATCTGTTATGAATTATTTGTTTTACTTGTTACAAATATTGCGCTATTATCCGCCTGGTTAGCCCAGTTGGTAAGGCACCAGTCTATCGTGCGGCAGGTCTGGTTCGATTCCCGGTGCCGGACTTCACTCAAGGCCCTGTAAAACGAGCCGCAGGCGAGCTTTCCCTGCACTTTTTGAGTAAGCTAAACAATCACAAGTGTTACTATCAATGAACAGAGCAATTCAAGCAAGCAAATTTTATACAGTTGAGCTTTAGTAAATTGAAATCGGATAGTTCGAAATTCCCGCTTATTCGAATTAAATCCAATTTTCTAATGATTCAAATCAGGTAACTCAAACTCGGTTAATTCGAACCCCCGTCGAATTAACGGGGTTATAATGTGTTTCTTTTATAATTATCGTATTTCTTTCATTATGATCGTATCGAAACGTAAATGTATTTCTTTTAAAAAGTAAGTCACACAAACAGCCAATAAATCGCTACGATGATGTATGCAGATACTCTATTCGTATTTAGAGTGCATCACTACAGCCAATGATCAGAACGTGTGTTATATCTTCTCAATTTTTTTAAGCTGTTTACAAGTATATAGTACATATGAGGGGTATATGAGGTTTTCAAGTTACAAACTGGGTTGGTTCAAGTTTTAGTGTTTTTGTAGCATCACTCGTTAACAATACTTACAATACGCGGGAACTAGACAGACATTCCGAGGACTGACTTTGTGCTAAATTCCCAATTTCCTTGACCCAACACAAATTTCACTGACATTTCCCCAGCCTTGAAAAAAAAAAGTCCCCTGACTTTTCCCGGACCGTGGCAAATCTGCAAGGCTCGTTTGGATTGGTAACAAACAAGACATCCACAACGGGGTTTGCTTGACTTTGAGCGTTACCCTTTGACAGAGAACCTTGAAATGCGGGAGATTTTTCGCTGCTAGAACTTTTACCGTGTCGACTGTTCCAGTGTTCACATTACCTCTTATCATGTCTCTTATGTGGCCTAATTATACCTAATACTGTTTGGATAATCCTTCTCTGCCATAATCACGTAGTGTTTATTTATCTAAAAATGCGCGATGCTGTATGGAAGCCTTATATACGATAGAACGCTGCTTATGTTAGTTTATTTAAAATGCAGGAGAGTGGGAGATTCAAGCGAAAATGCATGAGTCTCCCGGAGTTGGCATCTCTGCTTTGAGCCACTTCGTGATAATGGCGAAATGAAAGGAAATTTAAATGAATGGCCAATGTATTCACGAATACGAACAGAGAAGAATTTTAACGCTTCTCTGAAATAGAAAGAGAGACGAACCGGCAATTAGATTTTTAAACGAAAACTACAAAAGAGTCTAAATACCTGAATTTCCCAGGACTGTGCACTCCACTCTCTATTTGACTATAAAGAGCACTTCGCCTCCAATCGCTACACCAGATCTAGAAATCAATGGAAAATAGTGCACGCTTTATATATTCAGATATTCTTAGAAGAATCCTCTACTGTATAACATTGTTAGTCTCAAATAAAACTTTTTTTAAGTCTGTGCCCATATCAGTAGCATTGTACATGTAACTAACGCCGAGCAATATATCTTAATCAGTTTTTCGTTTTGAGTTTTCTGTGCGCCGCCATTTTGAATTGTGACGTTGCTTGGTTACAGTGCCAGTCTCCACTCGCGATGAATACAATAGCAATGAACGAGAGGGGGTCTGGCACTGCAACTAGGTTACGTCATAATTCAAAAGGGAGGCGCGCGAGAAATTCAAACCGTTAAACTGATCGAAATAAGTTGCTTGATGTTAGTTATATGCCCAGAGTTATCAAATTTGTTTTACTGATATGGACGAAGACTAAATTAAAGTTTAATTTTAAACCACAGCAACTAGCCTCAAAGCAAGAATCATCTACTACTCAAAGATTACTCAGTGGACTAGTTTACGATAATTACGTTCATTTAACATGAAAAGTTAAACGTAAGCATCACGAAAAACACCCTCTTCAAATGAATAAACAGTCAGACTAACCTGCGCAAAACTTACGAAGAAGAGCTGGTTGTGGGTGAGATCGAGCCCGGGTATTGGGGCCTCTTCACCGTGCTTTGACACCCAGTTCTGATATGCCTTGAAGATAAGAAAAAAGAAAAATTGTTTAAAAAAATGGAAAAAAAACGTAACTCTTGAATATGAGCCCAAGCCAGTTTATCAACATCTAACTTCGCCTTACATAACTCGTATAAATTAAGACTTTGGTGATGATAAATAAGAATTTATCAAACATAGAAAACTACTGAAGATGTAAAGCAAAACATTTCTAAGCTGGAAACATGAAAAGTATTCGTTCTAGTTGGGAGAATTAAGCAATACGAATTTTGGGCTGAGAGGGTTAGAATAAACGCCATATGCTCAAATTGTAGAATGAGCGAGACTAATCTGGTACTGAGCGCTTTTCCAAATAGGCGATACACAGAAAACATTCCATTTCTGTTCTATCGCTCAAGAGATTGGATGCAGGTGAACTGAAGAAAGAAATTCGGGCACCAGCTATTTTTTTACCTCTCTATCCTTATAGATCCCATCTATAGCTTAACTTCTAAATGTAAGAAATCAGGTGAAAAACAATTGGTTGCATTAGACATGCGCAGTAAAATGAAAACGTTTTAGAAAAATAATTATAAGAAATTGAGGAAAGCCTTGTTTGGGAACCACATTTTAGAAGCAACACAAAGTGGTTCGTTTGATTGAGCACTAACACAAAATTTCAATAGCAACGCGATGTTGGTAATAAAGATAAAATTCAATAAATACACTATTTCAAACTTTTCTAACATTTAAACTCCCAATAAAGTATGCTATTTTTTTAAATTTTTCAATGAAAAGTAGAGCTCTTTAGTAATAGTAATTTTCGAAAACAAAACAGCCTCTCGCTGTTCATGTTACATTTATTAGGCTTGAAACGTGCAATGCTGACGTAGCAGGAGGCATATGACGTAGGATGAGGCAAAGACAATTTTAATTTCAATATTTTTACTATCTCAAAACAATATGGATTCTGGCTACAATAGTCACATTGCTATAATTTTAGTCAATAACTAATTCCCTTGAAATTGTTTGAGATAATAGTTTTCTCATCGTTTTTCAATAGAAATAAATTTTTTAAACAAAACCCACACAACTCACTGCTGCTACGTCACAGGTTACCAGTCCCCGATCCGCCCGCTAATACATTCCAGTCTTTCTTTGATCAAAAATTTTCTTCGGTTATTCGAATTCTGAGTTTCTAAATGGCAAAAGTTTTAATCTAAAATGAAAAAAAAAAAGCTTTTGGGGACTCTAAATTTTAATTTGACGATCAGTGGAGGACTTCGATTTTGGATGTCGACGTTGGCTTTGCATATGCATTCAAGAACTAATGCTGTGACAGTGATTACGTAGACAACTGTATTCGGTTGCATGGTTGTGTCGATTCTTGTGGCTTGAATACATGGAGTACATAGCAGCCGGTCACAATCTCGATGACACCGGTTTTGAGATTTTGGACGCCATCTTAAACAACAGCTTAGCCTCGAAAATACGTATTTAAACATAGAACTTTTCTAAAAGCGTTTAATCTTTAACAAGTCGGTGAGAGAAGTGGATTAATTTGCGTAATCGTTAGCAAAAGATAATTGAAAACATTGGGCAGGTCACCAGAAAGCTGTACAGGGTTTGTACTTTAAGGAAGACGCTGAGCCTCGCCGTGGCCACTACGCCAAACAGTTTTAAGGCCATATTTTGACAATTTCTACTTTAAGATAACTGCTAGTTTAAACTATGTACATAATTGTTACTTATGAGATTACCTGGTATGACTGCTTGATGCCGCCATTGTCAGCGATGTTTTCTCCTAGAGTCTGTTTTCCATTAAGCTAAAAATAAACAAGTTCAAGCTGGGATAAAACTCCTCAGCGTTCAAAATGTGATTATTGTTAAACTGCCAGTGTTCAATGGTCCACACGCTTATCTTAAGCTTCACGGTGGAAGATTGTAAGTTTGAAAATGTTGCTAGATATCATAACCAGTTTTTCCGTTGTTGAAGCCCACTTGTAGCTTGAAAAGAATCATGATTAATCACAACCCTTTGTTAATCAAACACGTTCTTCGATCATTATGAAAAAAAGAATAGGCCTTGCACGACTTCTTTATTTAAGCGACATTACATTAGAGGGCTGCGAGCATAGCGTAGAACTAGAAGCGCAGTGAGTGTTAATTCAAAACTATTCACATGAAAACTTCCCAATAACGAGAAAATTATTGAGGCTAAAGCCTACTATCACCGCCCACCACCCCTCCCCGCTTCAGACGTAACCTGCGAAATATACTTCTTTAACACCTTGCGCTAAACAGCATGAGATGAAAACCTTACTTTTTTCCCAAACATTGAATAATTTCCATACTGCTGGACAAGACAATCGATTTTCTTCTTGAAATTGGCAATGGAACTGTTGCTCCACCACTTTACAAGGTTACCTTCCTTGTTAAACTTACGACCTGAAAGAAGTGAAAGAAAATGTGTCAGCAAAGACAGGTTACAACTTAAAGCGTTAGGTAAACAGATATCGGTCTGGTAATTTAATGCATCAGTAATTGTCAAGGCGACGTAAAACTTGTGATGGTTCATTTGTCGACTGTAACACCGAACTTCATCCGTCAAACCACAAAAGTACTATACACTGGGTTTGGAGGGCCTACATGCAGTTGTAATAAACCTGACTTTGTAAATGTTCGATACGAGCCTTGAGACATTACACAAAAGAAACTTATAGAATATATTCTTTTGACACTTATACATCTAGTGTTTTATGTCGGAATTCCTTAGTTCATGATTACGCAAAAGATGGCGGCCTGTATATTTACCCACAATTCCTAGCTTAAAAGCGTACAGAAATGCCCATAAGAACGCGTAGTGAAAATCTGTAAACCTCACATTTGACGCAAACAGTGTTGCAAGTACAAGAAAGAGTTTTTCCAACCAACTATTACCTTCCCTTAGCTTCTTTTAGCGGTGTAAAGTTCGCAGTGCATTGTGATGAAAGTGTATAACAGCCATCGTTTTCGGAATTGAATTAAGCACTTGTCAAACGTGTCAAAGTGGTGTAAATTGGAAATGTTCTAGTTTTTAGCATTTCTAACGAGATAAACATTCGTGTCAGAGGAATAACCACGGGCAACTAAATTGATACAAGCTATTATATTAGGTAATGTTTTTTTAATCGTTTTCTACTTTGAAGTTAATGGAGTCTTAGTTGATGCACTTCATGCGTTTGTTTTGAAAGAAACTTTTGAACATCTTTTATTTACGAGTCTGTTCGCAATTGCAACCTTGTTCATTTCAAGAGCGAAAATCGTTGAACTACACATCTTTAAAGCCTTACAAATGTTCACTTCGGGTATGTAACTTTGCAGTTAGAAACCTTTCCTCGTCAAAAATCAACACACAACTGCTCCTTACATAATAAAAAAAATGAGTCATTTGGTAATGCATATGACAAGTGACAAAACAAAGCAAATTACGGAGGGTAAAATATAAATTCTTCTAAAGTTGTGCAATGAACAACATGAGCTCTAGTTGGCAAAATTTTACACATACAAGTGGGACTATAGATTCAAGAGGTTGTACTGTTTAACACCGAGAATGTAGACAGGTTTGTATATAAAACATTATTTCGCTGTGGCTTTTTTTTATGATATTAGCTCAATTTACCGTGAATTTTTGGGGAATAGTGTTGTTGCTGTTGTTGTTGATGATGATGATGTTGATGATGATGACGGCCTTAACAAAGGTGCTACGAAACCTTTAAGGTATTAAAATACCAAGTATATCATATATTAAATTGCCAAATTCTAAAGGGGAGAGAATCAAGAATTAACAACTGTGTGCAAAGGAAGCTAATAATGGGTTAACTTACCATTGTCGTCAAAACCATGAGTTATCTCATGGCCAACAACCATACCAATTCCACCGTAATTGAGTGATCTGGATAGACATGTCAAGGAAATTGAACATCAATTTAGAAACTAAAAATCCTAAAGGCCATGAGCTCCACAGTCAAGTAAGGAGTTTAATCTCCAAAATGGCCGAATATGCCTGAAGAGGCTGAGAATGTCAGCGAAATATTATTTCAGTTTTCTATATATGTGTATGTAAATATATTTTTAAAAGTCTGACATGTTTATAAAGTATTTTACAACAAAGTGCAACAAAAATTCGTACGTAAAAGACTAACGAACGACAGAACGACGTCTTCATTTTACAGGACTTCGGTTGATTAGATATGTTTAAATGACTCGAAGTTTATGGAACAAAATAACGCAACGAAGTTATCATTAATTAGCTTGGTTGATATTCATATTATTAATTTTTATCATTACTTATTATTAATAACAACTATATACTTACTTAGGAAAGGTTTGATCAAAGAAAGGATCTTGAAGTATTCCAGCAGGAAAGACTGTTGGGGAAAACGACGAAATCTTCAAAGACAAGATTCAAGTTCCCAATCAAGATTGAGTTAGAGATAATGCAAGAAACATTTGCTTATTCATTGTCTTCAAGGTTTTAGAAGGTAGATATGTCGAGAAGTTAATCTCGCCAGTGGGTCTATTTCCTTTCTAATGCAATCGCTCAGGATATGTCTGTTCGGATATATATATAAGGCCTTGGTTATCACTTAGTTATCTCATTACACACAATCGCAGATTTTAGACCAACGTGACGACTCTTTCCGTTTTTTCTACACAACAAACAAATTTTGGTATGAACAATTTTATTAAAATCTAGGAAGTTACCTTAAGCCCTCTTACCTAAAAATTGTGTTTTTAGTTATCTATTCTTTCATGTATTTCGGACAAAATTTTATCGTAAAGAGTTGTAAAACGATACTAAAATTTTTCAGCAACGTCTAACTTCTCCTTACTTATTAAGATATCGTGTAATGAAAAAATGGGAATCGATCAAATAAGTAAATGACTAAGGTTCTGCCAAACTGTTGTCGCAGTTAAAGACTTTTGCCGTGTCCGAGACTGAAATATAGGTTTAACAAAGGAGTTTTAACAGCAAGGGAAAGTAGCAAGCATTCATCGGGAGATTAACTGAGATTTTTCTCACCAATTTTATTCGTTGATGGAGAGTAATACGCGTTTACGGTCGGGGGGCTCATGGACCATCTGCAACAATAAAAAAAACATCAAGACACTGAAATCCAATGTAAGACATAAAAGCAGATAGCCTTGTTGGATTAATATATGCAAACACGAGCTTTCGCACAAAAAAAATCCTGAGTCCCAGGCAAATTTGTAACCATAACCCTGCGATTTGCGGTAAGATTAAAGATAGATCTCATGGGGAACTAGGCCAATGAAAAATATATGGTTCGACATGACTAGGAAAGTAGTCAAATCATGATGAGTAGTTGCAATTTGGAGAATTAAAACAACCCAAAGGGAACGGGATTTGAGCTGGAATCCCTCGGATTACCATTCAGACGCTCTTATACTCACTGAGCTACAGAAACTCGTGGGGAGTGGGGTCAATTTACTTGGTTGGTGGTTGTCGTATATAGATGGTACATGGGAATACCACCATCAAACTGCTTGATCGATGTGTCCGTGACTGTAGTTCAGCCGAGTATATGAAGCTACCTTACGTACGGGTTCCTTTAGTTCAGTGACTAGGAGCGTCTGGCCGTTAATCATCGTTATATCATAATCATATTAATGTAACAAAACTTAAAAATCAAAATAATTATACGATAATACTTTCAACAAAAAATAGATACAGTAATAATAATTATAATAAAAACGATAATAGTAATAATAACAATGTCTACCTACCTCAGTCGGTCCACTGGTTTGCCAATCTGGGCAAGGTTCTTCAGGTTAAAAAATCTGGCTTTGTTAAGGATGTTGTTAAAGTACCTGGTCTTGTTCACATCAAACTATTTAAACGTAAAAATAATTGTCGGCCCACAAAGAATCAGTTGTGAATCCTACAACTAAATATCTTAAACTTTCAGCTAGATTTGTTACTACGTTAAGTGGTCTTTTTCTAGAAGGAGATAAGATTGTAATTTCATCAAGTATAACAGTTTTAATAAATCGAACATGAAATGGAAATTTCAAATAAACGTCTTAATCAACTAATGGCTATTACGCCAGGTAGAAATATAATAAGACAAGACAAGACAAGATCTTTTATTACGTCCTTGTGCTGCTAAGGTATATCAGTTACATCCTAATAACTTTCGATTTCTATAATCAATTGTTTGTTCCTCGGGCAGAAATAACTTGTGATTGTTTGTCAAAACAATCTGTTACGAATTTTGCTATTTCTCCCATGCTTTTCCTCGCTGGGTTAATACGTTTGAGGAAGAGCATGTCTTGGGATTAATTCATGCAAGGTTAAGCCTTAAAACATACCCCTTTATACTCCAAAGCCAACGCAGTTCTATTTGTAAGGTAGTTGGGATATCCAATGTTTTCAAGAATTCCCTCTGCCTGTAATGTTAAAAGTAACAATTGATCGCCTCGCATAACCACAGAATAATAACCTGATACATTTACAATAAATTTAAAACAACTTACTTAAAACAATTATTTAAGCTAGCTTCTCAAGTGTAAAACCGACAAGAGTATTAGACTTTTGCCTATGAATCCCGAGGTTTTTTTTTCTTGTAGGGTGAGCTACTCGGATAAACGATATTTAGTGAATACGTACGTAACTTGGTTGTACGCTCATTTGGACAAAAACAAAACTAAATAATGTAAAACATAGGTTTAAAAAAATTCTTATGTTAGCCATAGAAACTATTTATTTCATGGAGTGTAGGTTGTAGATAGGTGAAGAATCACTGCAAAGAAGGTATTCAATCAAGTACTATTTTCACTAAATCGTCATTACATTTGTTTACTATCGCAATCTGCATGTTATTATTTTTTCTTTGTTGTTATCATTGTGTTGTTTTGTTGTTGTCATTATCGTAGTTGTTGTGTTGTTGTAATCATTATCGTTGTTTTGTTGTATTCTTTATTATTGTTTTTATATTGTTATCAGTATTTTTTTTGTTGTTTTGTTATCATTATCGTTGTTGTTATTTTGATGTAATATTTGTTGTTGTTGTTTTGTTGTACTCTTTAACGTTGTTTCTTTGTTATCATATCATTATTGTGTTATTTTGTTGTTATTATCGTTGTTGTTGTTTTGTTGTACTTTTTATTGTTGTTGTTTTGTTGTTATAAATATCATGTTGTTTTGATAATATCATTTTTGTTGTTCTGTTGTTATCTTTAGTATTGTTGTTTTGTTGTAATCATAACATTATCACAGTCGTGTGTGTCAAATAAAAAGTTTAAAAACCACGAAAGCGTGAATGTGGCTGCAGCCATTGTGATCATAGTTTCAGTTGAGAACTGAAAGCTGATTTGTTGGTTAATTTGTTTTCTGCGATTCAAACGTTTCCTGTAGTGTTTTAAAATCACTGTTGTTTTGTTGTTTTCATTATCTCTAGTGCTGTTGCTGTTGCTTTTTTCATTATCATTATTGCATGTTATCGTGACCATTATTGGTTTTAATGACCATAACCTTTTCCTTTGCAACTTTCTTTGTCTTGTCATCCATCCAATCAAGAGTTTTTAAATTCTCAATAAAAACTTCCCGTATCCCATGAATCATTTCTTCTGCCTGAAAAACAAAAATTCAAATTCTTAGCATACAGTAAAAGCAATTTTATGATGGCTGGAAAAAAACAGATGCAGGATATGCACACAACTTTTAAGTTGAAAAAGTTAATAGACCTCAATTTTTTTTTAGTTTTATCTTATCCTTGCTTTTATTATCTGAATGTGACGGTTTTGCATTTTAAATTTCGAATGTTTGTCTATTCCCTATAGATGTGTTGAATGGGAAATAAAAGCATAATTTTGGAAATGGGCATGTTTCTGTGAAGAGATTGCTCAGTTTTTGTGCGTACAGTGTATCATGAACTTAACGTGCATATGAAGGAAAAACTTTTATTACTCCATGGCATAGACCTTGTTTAATGAGGAATAGTGGTGAAAAAATGTTGTTAAATCTTTCCTGATTATCGAGATATCAACATTTAAAGTTCTCAACTGATGACATCATGCATGCTTCTAACAAATTTACATTTTATTAAAATTTGCTGCCAGTCCATAACCTTTGGATGTATTTAAGCCAAACTTGGACTGCTGCTGTGTCTTGAGGTAGATAGATCATCGGTACAGGTTTGGCTCAATGTCATCCAAGGGTTGTGGATTGGCAGCAGCTTTAAATAAAATGCAAATTTGTCGGAAGCATACAAGACGTCATCAGTTGAGAACTTTAAATGTTAAAATCTCAAAAACCATAAAATATTTTGATAAAATGCTTTCACCACTATTCCTCATAAAGCAAGGTCTATCCACTGAGGTAATGAAATTTTTCCCTTCACATGCACTTTAAAAAATAAATATTTAGTTGCATTTGTTCTTACCGACGATTTACTGGCTCCATTGAATTTCTGCTCGACAAACAGTAGTCCCATGGCCATTCCAAACGCCCTGTTCAAAGAGGACATACAAGTTTGCCATCGGGGGTCTTGAGTTGATGTTCCATAGATATCTCGCTTGTATTCGAAATAGATATCACGAAAAGCTTTCGAAAGCGAGCCAGCATAATTTCTCACCACTTGCCACATGATATAGTTCGAAACGATTCTAAAAATATCAAAATAAAGTATGCATGAAATGATTTCTACTGTAAATAACTCTGAGTTTATGAAAATGGTTTGCACAGCAGAACACCCAATAAAATAGTTTAAGGTCCATGACGTGTGTTACTTATGCATCTCTGGTCAAAGAAATATCCAAATTTAAGACTTGAAAGAAAATGGCCATAATTAAATCCCTAAGACGCTTTATACTACATAGGTTTGAAAAAGGCCAGCAATCAGTAACTTCAATCAAGACTTATTTTTAATAACCTTTTTATACCAACTCTTTTTGCACAAACATGGTAGAATTCTTTGTTATGATACACTACCTCGTAGTCCTAGTTTAGTTATGAAATGAAAAGAAAGGGCAAAATAAGGTAGTATAATCAGTCGTTACATAGCTGTTCCTTAAAAAACTGCAGTACGCTTACACATCCCTTGAAAAAGGATTAAAATGGTTTTGTTAAAGGGAGCCTCGTTTGTACAACGCCCTTGGTCTCAAACAAAACTTTGTTTAAGTCTGTGTCTATATCAGCAGCTCAAATTTGATAATTCTATGGATATTACTAATGCTAATCAATTCGTTTTGATTATTCCCAGGGTTTGAATCTCCCGGGCACCGCCATTTTGAAATGTGACGTGTTACAGTTGCAGTGCCAGTCTCACTCTCGATTAAAACAATAGCGGTAAACCAGAGGTGGTCTGGCACTGCAACCGTAACACGTCACATTTCAAAATGGTGGCGCCCGGAAAATATGATCAAAACAAATTGCTTGGCGTTGGACCTATGTAAAGGGTTACCAAATTTGAGCTGCTGGTATGGACACCGACTTAACAAAAGTTTTATTTGAGACCAAGATGTTGCACAAGCCGAGGATCCCTCTAAGACTACTAACCTCTTATCGGTTCCGGCGTACAGCTGCGACACATTCCGTATGTACTCTTCGGCGTATACAACGATAGGTTCGTCCAACGTAACCGTGTATTTGGTTTCGACAAACATCTTTTTCAAAAAGGATTGCCAGTTTATCTGGAGCACAGAACAGAAATTCTTCATTTTTTGAACGATCAAAGCTTTAAGAGTCAGTTATACAATTCACAAAAACATTTGTTGAGGAGGTTTCAAGAGTTATTGAGATCAAAATGGGCGACCCGTCTACTCAACTGGACTTTACTCTGCTCATGTATGGTAATAACAAAACTAATAGTAGTAGCTGACATAATAAGGATGAAAATATTGAGGGGCCGCAGCCAGGCTGAAACATAGTTATAAATTTGAAAACGATCTCTGGCTAAAATAATTAAAAATATACGAGCTTTCGACTGCCCGAACTGCAGTCTTCGACGGGTGAAAAAATGGTTAGAAAGCGATATTATATCGAAATTTTTTTTTTCATCGCTTTCTTAACATTTTTTTACCCGTCGAAGACTGCAGTTCGGGCTGTCGAAAGCTCTTATATTCTTAATCGTTTTAGCCAGAGATCGTTCTCAAATTTATAAATAATAAGGAAAGTTTATTGGAGGCACTATCTCTCCACACCGCGTAGCTCAACCGTGAATATCCGGCCTTGTCTTTGTTCCTCGAGTATCTGGCCAATTTGTTCAGCTTTGGCGGCAAATGTGCAAGGATTAATTGGTCTGTATTGTCAACCTATTGTTATTGGTGCTATTATTATTATTATAATTATGATAATTATTATCATAATTACTACATTATCATTACTATTTTATATAATAATATGTATATTACATTTACAACTTTGCTGTCAGTATTAGCAAGTCAAATCTTTTATGAATCATAAGTAATGTCAATGGCTAAAAGGCTAAATCCTTTATCGAGTCGATTGGCCAATATAATTTTGACCGGCGCTTATCTCCGGTTTCCGTAGTGTTAAACAGATGAAAGTGTTTGACTCCCCATGGACAGGACACTCTCGTTTATACAGCTAAGTTGACTGGAACAAGTCGGGTAAAGTGTCTTGATCAAGGACACAACATAGTGATCTGACGCGATCCTAGGATTGACTAGAGAATAGGATTAAGAAAAATTGCTACATATTTAGTGTTCTAGTGGAATAGTTAAAGCCGTTGAGAGAACTTACCGATTGATTTCCAACCCTAGCTATAAATTCCCTAAATGTCATTTTTTGGTAAATCTTATTGCTGTCTCTTCGAAGCTCTCGCGGCATTGTCATCTGTGAAAGATACCAGTTTTGCAATGTTAGTGTCTTCTTGCTATTCCGACCAAAAACACAAAGCGGGTAAACTTTTAAGACAATTTGGGGTCAATGCCTGCTGTAACCTTTAGTTCACAACTTCAGGTGCTCTTTGAACACTCTTCAGACTTTACGCATACAGAGTTCAACAAGTTTGCTTTCAACCAATCAATCATAATTGAATTATGATATGCAAACATGACATGAAACGAGCAACTTCTTCTTGAAAATTTCATTAAGTCATCACGAAAGTAAAAATAATGGTCGAGTCTCTACTTGCTAGAAAAGGGTACGATTTTCGGCTCCGCACGTCAACTTCAAGCTGACGCTCAACATTTTCGGTTTTCAGATTTGGCAAAACCCAGGTCCTCATCAATTTTACTACGTATATACTGGATCTAACGAATTGCTTTTAAATCATTATATACAAACTTCATAATTCCTTCTAACTGAAGCGTGCTAAGATTTCCTGACAACAGTGAACACTAGCATTACAGTATACGTATTTGGCTGCAAAGAAAGTAGACTTCATCACCTTTACTAAATAAAAAATATTATGAGTTACCTTGATCAAACTTTTTTCAAAGTCGTAAATCTCTTGGACCTGCTTAGTAACATTCTTTTCTGGATAGAGCTCTTTAACAATATTCTCCATGAACTTGCGATACGCTGTACGGATCTGAAATATAAATGTATAGTCGGTGTTTACTGTACTTCTTTCTTTAAAGGACCGTAATTTTTCAATATTCGGTGAAACATACATACCGGTTTTTTTACTTATGGCATGAAATTGTATAAGATTAATAAGGGTAATTGGACATACACCTAGATGTTCGTAGTATTTTAACATAAATAATATATCTTTATATACCATTTCTCATTCGAAACACATATTCATCGATCTACATGGCGATCTACTGATGCTTTATCTGATGACATATACCGATAAGATAAACTTATATGCACTGGTGATATTTTATGCTGATGATATGTACTATATATGCTGATGATATATAATGATGATATATATAGAGGATACTACATGGCCGTGCGGGGATACGAGCAGTTTGGGTAAAACACGTAAAGTTTGAACAAGTTTCTTTATCAACATTTATTTAAAAGGACTGCTTTCAAGAGTATCTGGACGGAATAGACCGGGTGAGTGTGCAGTGCGTTCGGGAGATTTACTCACTTTGCGATGATAAGAAGTGTTATATAGGAATGCCTCTCGTGATATTCCAGCACCTGTTTGGTCCATCTGTATAAGAATAACACAAGTATTTGTTACACGAAACGATAAACTGGTTCCACTTATTTAGCATCTTGCAGTTTATACGAAAGAGCAGTCAGCGCTCGTACCTCCCACCTGTATGGAACCAGGATTGAAACCTGGGCTCCGCATGTGGGCTAATATTTGTTGATCTAAACCTGCAGGCTCTGAGTTTTTAGTCCGGGTTATCTGGTTTTCCTCTCTAAAAAAGGCAATACCAAGCTGTTCCATCCGTAGCTGTGGTGCTCTGCTCCAAGGTCGAGCAAAGGTCGTATGGGGGCAGCAATTGTGTATGTACCTGTGTGCTTTGAGGCCACCTCTTCAAGCTTTCGACCCAACCTCGTTAAGCTACATTCTTCGCAGTTTAATCCATGACAGCAAGTAAGGGGGAATCGAAATGATTTTTACAACTTTTTTTTCAAGCCACAAACTTGTTTTTATCTCTACAAACGATAGTTAACTCTAATGAGATAACAATCTATCACTAACAATATTAGCTTTAACAGAGATAAAGATACAACTTTACTCAACTAAGAAACGTTACCAACATCACATCTATAGACAACAATTAGAGTATAAACCTTACCGTTAGAACATTTTTACTGTTTGGTGCCAGAAGAGAGGTGTACTGCGCTAAGAGTATCAAAAAGTCATATTAAAAAAAATGAGAACTTACGATAATGACATTCTCGGTGGAATTTTTCAGGTCTGTGCCGACATACATATTGAACAGCGGCGAAATACTCAGGTGTTTTTGGATCTTGACAAAATTATCCATAAAGTTCCACGTTGTTGAGTTCCAGGTGGGCTCAAGACTCCATGAGCCGTAGTCTGCGATCACCTTCATAAGCGGTTTTTTTCCCAGTGATTCGATCTCTTCTTCATTCATGCATGCGTCATAGTATTCAAACGCTTTCGTAACTGCTTCATTCTAAAAACGAAACTCTGACACTGAATAAGGCAATTAACATGGTTGATTACTATTATTATTAATTAATTTTTATTCTTTTTTTACTGTCTTTGTATTCTTCTACCTGCAATTTCTATTTTTGAATTGATACTTGATTCATTACCTTTATCAAGGTCTTTGACATCTTTGTTACATTAATCACTAACATTTATGGTAGTAGTGATAGTATACTTTATTCTATTCCGTTAGTTCCTCTCCGTTCTTCTCCTTCCTGCCACTAATTCCATTCCATTCCGTTTATCACTCTACTTCAGTTTTGTCGGTTCATTCTGTTCTGGTCTGTTCTGCTAAAAACTGCTTCACTCAAAACTTCAGTTTTCTACCTCTACTCTGTATGGCGCGTTTTTAGTGTCAAAGTTCAAACCTTCATTTCGAATTTGCAAAGTTTCATTTCGAACTTGTAAACGGTCATTAGGAATCCGCAAACCTTCATTTCGATCTCGAAAAACTTCACTTCAAATTCGAAAAATTTCATTTCAAATTTGCAAAATTTCATTTCAAACTTGAAAACCTTCAATTCGAATTAGCAAACCCTCATTTGAAACTTGAAAAAGTTCGTTTCGAATTCTCACTTGTTCGTTCTGTACTGCCAAACCTACATTTGAAACTGACAAATCTTCATTTCAAACTTGCAAGTCTTCATTTCGAACTTTTTGATTTTTAAAGTGGATTTTAAAATCTCGTGGTT
>JAOBRD020464614.1:0-14097 GCA_027575215.2 Hydrozoanthus sils | reverse complement strand
ACTGGGTAAAGAAGAAAGATTATACCTGTCGTTCTTCATCCAGGCCTCAAAATGAGACTTTGCAGTCTTATAGCAGTTCTTTCCTCCGTACGAACACAGATTCATTAGCACTATTCGACGCAAAAATCTACGACACAAACATTGGTATGAAATGTCAAGCTCTAAAAAAACATTTATGAATCCTATTGATTTAATAGAATAAAAAAGTAAATGAATTACTTTTTCTGCTAAACTGTACAACAGCTCAGTATCAATACTGCAACTGTAGCTGTCTGTATATTGTAACTATACTTGATTCGTTTAACCCTAACCCAGCGCTATTGAAATTGTATTTGAATTGTGACTCTAACTTTTGAATCTATATTGTACTTGAACTGTAACTTTACTGTTTCTGCAACTGTGCTTGAACTGTAATTGTTTCTGTACCTTACACTATAATGGGCTTATTTTAATTGTACTTGAACGGTAACTGTACTCCTCTGTAACTCTCACTGCATGTGTGTCCATACGTGTACTCTTTGTGTAACCGTACTCGAACTGTAGCTGACATTGTTTCTGTATGTATGTGCAACGATACTATAACGGTTACTGTAACTACATTACTGTAGCTTTAACTATAACTAAGTTGCATCTGTAGCTGTACTTGAACTGTAACTGTAACCTTTCTCAGCTTATTAATGTAACTTTAACGGTAATGTAACAGCAACTGTTTTTGAGCTATAACTGTAACTCCTTTGTATTGTTATCTCTTAACATTGTCATTGTAAATAAAACTCTACTAAACTGCAATAGTATTTGTTACATATATTGTAACTGCACTGATCTTTGCATGTATTTCAATTTGAATTATCCTTTCATGAACTTTTCATATTCAAAGGTGCAGATCTAATTAAACCTTGTCTAATTTGGTACTGTTAAGGGTCTCACATTGATGTTAACGCCCTTTTCAACGTGTCTAACTTCTCGCCCCCACTCGGCTTAAAATAGCCCTTTAAAGAGATTGATACCTTTGGTTCATGCTTCCTCTGTCAAACCACCCCAAACTTTTCTCCAGAGGCATCAATTTTTCTAGTACGTAGGGCTGCGTTATAAGGGAAAAAAGATGTCAAAATTAGACAGTAGTAAACTGCTTTATTTGTATAGGTAATAGCATGTTTTGTAGTGATGTTTGGCATAGATACCACGAGTGATGTTTTCGAAATTGTTAAACAAAATTTCACGAGCGCAGCTGGTGAAATTTGGGACAATTTTGAAAAAAACACGAGTGGTATTTATGCCAAACATCTCGCACAAAACATGCCATTATTTATTTATAATATAGTTTATAACAAGAAGGTCCAAACAAAATATTTTTATAAATAAACCAGTACCACGTTAGTTCACGACTTTTCACCGAGTTGAATGAATTATTTTGCCTACAATGAACTTTGGCAAAACCTTGTTTATTAAACTATTCTTTCATACCGACATTTGGTAAAAGATGTTCATCTCCGTTGACCGCCAAGTTTTTCATTTGGCGATTTGAAGACACTGTTTTCCATTTCCGAAGTTCGCCAAGTTTAGTTAAATAAAAAAATCGCAGCGATGGCGGGCATGAAACAAATTTGTGATTCAAACAAACTATACTAACAGCAGTTCGTCTTTATTGATATCTTTATTTTAATGTTTTCAACTTACAGAGAACAAATGACAACTAAATGAAAAATTTAACGCAACGGCCTGCAGAAACCGGCTGCAACAGTTCGCATGAACGAACATGGCAAGTCACCCAAATTTAATCAACTTGACAGACTTTACAGATAATTCACTGGAAATTTTGTACCTGTAGTTGGAAGAAACTGTATTATAAGCTTTTAGACTAAAATTGACCTTCAATCTTGTTGTCGCTTTCAACGTTGTCAGCTGCAAGGTTTCCATTTTTTTAACCGAGACACTTGAAAATGTTACGCCATTTTGATTTTTCTCAGCTCGCTCAGAAGAAGCCGTTTGTTACCATGGTGATTTTGAAATACCACTCTCAAGCGCTTGAAATACCACTATTAACGATAAATACCACTCCTCTAAACCAATCAAATTGCAAGATTTTATGCAACTATATTATAAACATGGTAATACTTGAAATATTACATTCCTAAAGCCATTTTTACAATGATTAACAAAACAAGACAATCATCTAACAACAATAAAGTAAATAGAGGTTCGTTTTTTCAATCGTTCTTAGCATTGCGTAGTTGAAAACAATTTGAGATGTATGTTGAAAATAAACGAACTGTATCGGACCTTTCAGTCTTCATTAATGACGTCAGAAAACTACTTTTACCTTCAATGTTGAGGTCTGGTTTAGTTCTCATTTTACTAAGGAAGTCTGTACGTAAAGACTTTGTATTTTGTGCAGTTGAAAAACATGTGCTCCTCTGTTTCTATTCTCGTTCGTCACAATGAACACAAAGTTTGTTTCTACTGGCACTTTCACATTCCTGCTTCTATTGCCAATTTATGATTGCCTATTCTAAATTTGGTAATAGTTGTTCTTGATTTGTTATCTCTAATTGCTCTCAAGTACGGTTCCTCATGGTAATCTAGTTTGATTAACTAACACAACGCGTTTACTTTTGTTTCGTTTTCAGTAGTCGGATAAATGGAAAGATTGAGATACTCAAGCCTTATTCTTTTTCATTCACCTGGTAGAGACGGTAGATATCGACTCGGCTGCAAAGCATTTGACTGACGTAATCAAGTAACTTCATGACTGTTGCCCAGGGAATATATTCCCTCTCTTCATGGAGGTACGACGTCATGTCCAACGCTGTAGCTATCGAAAGATGACCTGTTCTAAGAGAACAGCAGAAAGATCTTGAATTAAATTCTACAAGTTAAAGTTTCGCCTCTTAAAGTTCTTGAATCCCTGAAATGACGGCTCTATAAAGAAACAAGAAAGAAAACTAGTGTTCTTTGCAACAAGTCCCTTGTCCAGTGCGTCGAATCGAGAAAAACATTCAATCGAAGCTTCCCAAATTTTATAATTCTTGCCTAAAAGACGCAAGCAACCGGGAAAAGGCAAACATACATATTTTGTATTTGGGGGCAGTCAGAACCCCTGTTTACGGACCGACTTAGCTAAGTGTGTTACCTCACAAGACTGAAAGCATCATCCATGAGCCCGCTTCTGTCCAGCGGTGACAGTGCCTGTTATTAAATTTCAAAAACAAAATCGTAGGTTACACAGTTTTTGCTAGGCTTTATCGCTAAATCATTCCACAGTTTGGCAAATTGATAGATATTTACAAAAAATTCCATTATGTGTTAGTGTTTTAGATACGAATCAATTGGGTAGAGATAAAGGTGATATATTTTGTTGGTTTCTAATTGGCTATTAATGTACAAATATACCTCGTGGTTATTTCTTAGCTGCGCGCTGAGCCTTCTCCAGTTCTCCTGATCGTAATTCACCCGGTAGAACCCAGTCTGCCCTGCATTGGCTTTTATCCAGCCCGTCCAACCTGGAATATCAGTATAAGCTGCAACAGGGCAAAAGAGGGAGGAAAACTTTTTTCGACTGTGTACCATTAAGCCTGAACATTTGCAAAGTATGTCAAGAAAAGTGTTCCACTTAAATATTGCTATAAGGTTACGCTCGTCAAAGCTAAAGCAAGACCAAAAAGGAAAATTGAACATACTTGGACAGAAAAGTATAAATTGTCTACTTTATTAGCAACTCACTTGTTGCGGAATTGTTTAGCCAGACTGTTCGACGCTCATTGGGGTTGAGCTGAGTGATGTAATCGACAGGCACATACCAACTGGAGCTATAAGGGAACGGTTAGTTACAGTTTGTGTTGGGTGAGTACATTCACACGGAATAATTTCCGTCTAGACCAATAGGCATTACAGCATATACCCCAATGTAATGTATTTAAGAACTAGTTATGCAATGCATTATGGGAATGACTGTATATACATATTATAGTTTATCCATTGTATCTAAAAATAGACCTGATTACTATATATCCTTAAATAGTATCATTGTAAGTTAGTTCGCATTGAGACCCCGAGTGGTCAACATTGTATAATAAAGACGAGAGAAAACCCACGGTTGATTGTGTGTCAGCGATACGAAACCCAACACTAGATCTTATCTCATAAGTTTCTAGGTTATAAAACGTCTCTCGCTAGAACGATGAGGTTACAGACTAGTCCCTGTTTTCAATGGTTCGTCGATGAAAACGCCACATGAATATTTTTCCGTTTGGTAAGCACAAGATTTCAAACCCAAACTTTTATGATTGGTAAGCAAAGTTCATGCCAACCAATCGGCCAAGTTTGTACACATAAATAAACCATCCAGCTGTGCTGAGCATTGAGCATAAATCAAGATGTTGTTATTGTTGTTGTTGTGATAGTATTGTATAAACACCACATGACACTAGCCTACCATCTCTGTTACATGTATAGCCGAAACAAAGTTGTTTTACGCTATTTTTCCAGTTTAAATAATTATTTCGAGCTTCAAACTGAAGAAGAGATGAATGAAACTGAAGTTTTGGACTGTAGTCCGTCTAAAAAAATAACATTTTACTCACACGAAGGACTACACTGTGATTGAGCTTCAGTTTCATTCAACTCTCTTACGGTGTAAAGCTTAAAATAATTATTTAAACTTTTTGTGTAGAAACACCGAGGCAGCACCTCAACTCTATCAGTTTTTTCCAATTAAAAGCACAAAAAACAGAAATCGTATTTATTGGACAGATTTAGAAAAGTTTCTGTTTTTTATCATTTTTATCATTAACACTACAAAAAATTGTGTTTTTGAGCCTCTGCAAGTGAGACGTTTTTCTGAGTTTAATTTGGGAATTGGGAGTTTAGTTGATTTTTATCAAATCTTATATTGTCCCTACAGATAATTAGTTACAAAAATGTATATTTGTCTTCATTATAGATTTATTTTCTAAACTAGATCAAATTACTTGCAACAAAACTCGAAAGTCTACCTTCTTTTGCTGTCTTTTTGTGTTTTTTGAGGTGGTTTAGATTTACGAAGAAACATCTTCTGTGATATCTCAACACGCCGCCCCATTCCTCTCTTCTGAGCAAAATCTGTTCTAAGTGTAATGAGTGGATATCCTTTCTGCTTCACCCAGCCGCTCATAATCTTTCCAACTTCCAGACTGTTGCAAGCCTAGTATTAGAAGCTTAGTACTTTAAACTTGTAGTTTTGAAATAGTCTTCCGATTCAGCAAAAGGAGATGGAACTCTGTCTAGACACAACGAAGCAAAACATTATATTCGCTGCCCGTTTGTTTCTTAACCAACTGGTTAAGGGGCTATTGTAAGACTACACCCTCTTTTAAGAAACTTTCATTAGAATGTTGATGCTAAACAAAAAAGTCTAAAAATTGAAGGACAGTTCAGCTAAACCCATACTGAGACTGGGGAAACTTTTAAGTAAAACTAGTGCTTCACGTTAAGTTAAGAAAAGTACTTTTTCAACTTTGTGTATGTGGCTTAATGTTTATGAAGCATCATCAGCAACATGGATACCCGACTGTAGATACGCAAAGGCAACCACTGACCATTGTGCATCAGTTGAAAGAGAAATAAAATTACTGTCTGTCATAGTGTTCTCTGACTACATCAGTGTTCCCTGTGTACATCAGTGTTACCTGTGTACACCAGTGTTCCCTGTGTACTTCAGTGTTCCCTGTGTACACCAGTGTTCCCTGTGTATACCAGTGTTCCCTGAGGGTGTGTAGCCAATATGACTGATTACATAAAATTAGAATAATTGTAAAGAATATTTGATGCCGAAACCTTATGATTTATATTCTTTACCATTACATAAGGGAAGTCGTGCCAAAAATCTAATATTTTCCTTTACAGTTTTTACTGAAAATCGATTCGGAAAGGACTCGGTGGAAAACCGAGTGCTGCCCTATAGTTCTAATTTTCTTATCCAGCTAATTACAAATGAAAAAGAAGTAACTAAACTAAAGACACAGAAATAATAAGTGCTCGTACCTTTGAAAATGCACTCCATAGGTCACTTGCTTGGGCATTAGCGAAGGCGTGGCTTCTAAGGTACAACTTAATCGAAAAACGAGTTAGGCAACTCATAATTAGTAAATGTCTGTGATCTGTATCTGGATTTCTGCAATATAACCCTTTCATAAACCTAAAATACCATCCAAACCCTAAATTCTAACTGTGACCACTAGTGAAGAGTTGAGTGAGTACTTCACCAGCCATTTTTAGTTTCAATGAGTGTCTACGTAAATGAGTGGCTCGTCGCTTTCCGTTACCCTTCTTCTTTTTGACAAAGCCAATGCATGTTTTTCTCAAAGGATCTCTTTTCTTAAATACACCACAAGTTATTCCCAAGAGATCCCTTCTCCTAAACACATTAACTGATCCATCACAAATTCTTCCCAAGCAGAAGCTGCGCACTATACGTTTGTTTATGGTCAATCGAACAAGCCATGTTCAGCTATTGTCTGGCTCAAAGGCACGGCACGCAGTCTGGATTGGGTTTGAACTCGTAACTTTCTGGCTCCGGCCGTCAAACATTGTGTCACCTAACCTTTTATACTAAACTGCTACACATTTCGACTCACGATATAACGTGACAATTATTCACAAAGTGATCTTGCTTCCTCAAGCCTCACTTTTGAAAACAGTCACACGACTTTTCCGTGCATGTGTTGCTGCAATATGTAAGAGTGGTGCAAACCAAGTAATAAGAAAGAACACGTTTTTCCATTCAACTCTGACAAAGGTTCTTTGGAGCAAAAGTCGAATATATTTTGATTTATGAAGAGACGTGGCCAACACCTTGGCTTTTTATGTGACTATTTATAGAAACGAAGCCATATCGAATTTTTGATGACGTACCTTGAGCCCTTTTCGAAAACTATACGCACCAACAAAGTTTTCCAGCATTCTAATGATAGAAGAACCCTGAGATAAAAGGCATCAACATGCAAATCAATCCTTTGATTGAAGAATAAAGTGTTTAATGACTGTTCAAGCCTCAGATATCAAACGAGGTATCAATATACACGATTGTTAGTTTTCAAAACATTTCACAGTTTTTCACAGTTGAGTAACCCAAAATGGTGCAAGTTTTTTGTAAAAAATATCAATAAATAAAGTAAATCCACATATTAAGAGAATAACGCTTAACTTGTTGCGGTGCACCGAATTAATGGTAAAAAGAAGTTTTGCAATATTGTATTCCTCACATCACAAACTGTATAATGATTGTTTATCCGATAGGATTTAATTCATCGAATCATAATTTATACTCAAAAAACGTCTAATTTACTGAAATCATTGCAAAAAAATTCCCTAGTAGTAAAATAGCCATTTGTATGTAGTCCACTTACCTAGAATTTACCCGGATAAGTTCGTTATATTCAGTTCCTTGATTCAGTTGTAATTTGAGAACAATTTTAACATTGCTATACTTGGAACTTATCTTAACTGAAACTTAAGGATATTAACCTTATGGTAAGATATAACATCAACGAGTTCACTAATCTGTGCTGGGTTTTTCACAGGGGTTGACATGGGATGTGTGCTTGAAAAACTGTCTGCATTTAATGCGCCCTGTAATGTGTCGATCATGAAGTGGTCTAGCTGAAAGAGAAGGAAATAATGGAAGTTGTTTTGATGCTTTTTATTAACACACCTTGACATTACCTTGATTTGGCATAAGACCATCATCTGAAAAGGAGGTTATTAAAGAAATAAAAAAAGGATTTTATCCAGCAAAAAGAAAAATTCATGAACACTATAAATAAAAATACAAAATCTTCTTTAAATCCCTAATCAAGTTTTGACAGTTCTCATAATTGATAAAAGTTGAAATTTGACTTATAAAGTCCAGCAAAAATGGGCTCTTCAGTAATCTTTTCTTGTTTTCTCGATAGATTCTGTGTAACCTTTCTGCTCTCTCCATGGGAACTTTGCGCCCTTTTGTTTCTACATCGATTCTCTGTATCCTTCCTGCATTCTCATGAAATGTCTGCGCCCACTCGTTTTCTCCATGGGTTCTCTGAACCCCTTTGGCATTCTACATGGAAACTCTGTGCCCCTCTTACATTCTCCACGCAATTCGTTCGAAGCAGTTAAAGTTTTTCACAACCCCTCTATAAATCATTAATACTGACATCATTTCCCGATGACGATATTTCTCCAGAACTCTTGGCAATTTTTAGCAAATTGTAATATATAAACCTATAAGAATAACCGCTTGACTTGGCTGCTTAGATCGATTAGTTTTATTAATTTCTAAGTAGTTTGTACTCTACCTATGTAAAATTATAATATCTCCTGGCTTTTCTCCTTAATGTAACCTTACGATCTGAGTACTGAAAATAAAGTTGTTGTTGTAAGAAACTAATGAGCTAATCAAAGAAACGTGCACCATGTTTAGCTCACCCGCTTCCATTCCTTTGCAAAGTGATTGGTTCCTATATACTCAACAAAGACTGCAAACCCTTCGTTTAACCACAGGTCGTTCCACCATTCCATGGTCACGAGATTGCCAAACCACTGATGACAAACAAAACGGTATATTAGTGATATTACCATAATGTATTTTGCCTCTCTGTATGAACAGGTTTTTGTATTCTATTGCTACTTATGTACACTCAAAACTAGCGATTCGAGGGAGCATTTAGGATAAAAAAAATTAAACGCTGTCTATATACAATTAAATAATGTTGAAAACAAAAGTTTGTGATTATGTTAAACGTTAGTGCAGGATAAAATTTTTCTCTGCGACTGAACTGTTGGTTCATCTAAAAGTGTTGCAAATATTAACTAAATATTAGTAATGGTAACACACACGTGAAGCTTTTAATAGAGTCTGAAATTCCAGATACTTACAACATTAGGTTATTAAGATAACATGTTTTTTAGCTTTTGGCTAAGCGTAATGTTGCAAAAAAAAACCATAAGGGCTTGAAGAGGATGTCATTTATGTTCCACAGAAGCTCGTCCATGGCATTTTTAAAGCAGCGTTGAAACAAGATCAGGGATATTGGGGGCGGGATATAATGGTTTTCGCCTTTCTTTCAACTCTTAGTTTTTGTTTTGGAGTGGCAAACTAGATGTAGGAAAACACAGCAACTGTTTATTTCTCAGCTATAAAAGAGGAAGTACCTGATGCGCTAACTCGTGATTGATCACCATGGCAACTGTAAGTTTTTCAGCATAACCTGATAAAGCTGCATCATAGAGTAATGCGGACTCGTCGAAGGTAACTAAGCCCCAGTTCTCCATTGCACCGCTCATACCAGGAATTCCAATGAGGTCTGGGTCATAAAATATGGTACAGTATTTTAGCACTGCTTTTAGCTATTGGGAAGAGGATTTCTTTAAAATTATTCAAGTGCACCTTGAATTTACTTGTGACTAATATTTTATTACTCAAATACTTTTGAAAGCTATATGAGTGCAATTCATCGTACAATACCGAGAGAAAATCTCTAAATTAAAAAATGTTTTTGTAAACCCCATGAAACTAAATGTTTTAGAACAGAAAAGCACCTATCAAAAGTCTAATCTAAGCTTAATTCTAAAGAACTGTGGGGTCAAGTGTTGAAAATAAAGCTATCTCAAAGTTTCTAAATGTTATAGGAATCTGTGGTCAAGGATGCTCTGTACGGAGAGAGGTCAAGGTGGTACTCCTCTAAAACACATTTTAGTAATTTGCCTATTTTCTACGTAAACAACGTTTTTCGGTAAGTTTGCCTATTGACAATATCAGAGTTTGTGAGAAAAAGGGGGATGGGGTGGGAAAGGGTTTGATAATATCGTGCCTCATTATCTATATCAGCGTTAAATTAAGCTAAGAGGAAGGAGCTCAAAACGAGTTTGACTTTGTACGGCGCCTTACTATCTATATTGGGATTAATGTAAGTTTAGAGGAAAGGATTAAAAATGGCGTTATCGTAATACCGTGCCTTTCGATCCACATTAGGGTCCTGGTAAACTGTAGGGAAGGGAGTAAAACCGGAATTATCCTAGTTTCGTTTGAGCAAGAAACAAAAAGACGGGGTAAAAACGAAATTCTCCTATTACCGTTCCTATTATCTACATTGTGCTTAGGATAAGGGTAAGGAGAAAGAGACAGGGTTATCCGTCCCCCATTTCCTGCTTAGGGTTAGGATAAAATTTTGGGAAGAGGGAAGATACTATGTAATATCTGTCTAAGTATTAATAGAAGCGGAATAAGGGGTAAGGGAAAGGGGTAGAAACGGAAAAAGCCTAAGGTCCTGCAATAATATTTGTTAAGGCTAAAGTTATTTTAGCAGAAGGGGCAGCAACAGATTCATATGTTTGCCCTGCTTTATTGTCTACTTGAAAGCTATATAGGGAGTTTGATTCAATCAATTATTGTCAATCGATACTAATAAGAGGGAATCGAAAACTGGTAGAAAGGCTCACTACTAAAATGTTCAACCTGTTGAAAATTTAATTCAGAGGTACTAAAGCTTACCCAGTTTTTGCATAGGGTAAGAAATGTTGAAGAAGCTCTCGTAGAAGGGCAAAGTCTTGTCAGCTACCTCAAGGGCGAACGAGGTCTTGCTTACCGCTTCCGGTCTAGACCACACCCGAACCTTTTGAAGAAGTCTCATCAGTGTCATTTACAAGTCTCTCAAAGAAAATGGTAGCTACCAATTACAAGAAAACTATACGCTCATCTACTCACATTAAAGTCAAGAAAAGATACAATTGCTATTGGCTGGTTTTGAATACCACAACGATTAAAGAGTTGTTATCTTTTTGTAACAAACTAAAATATATTTAAATTAGAGATTTCGTCTGCAAATAAAAGTTGCTAAAAGAAAGTTGCACAAAAAAGAAACTTGTGTCGGACAGATGTGTCTAAACTATAGAACCATGTTAACTGGTAAAAACCATTCACTTTCTGAATGATCTTGATATGTGGTGTTTGCTGCTGCAATCCAAGGTTATGCAGTTACTGTGAGTTGGTTGCCTGATGTTGCAACTATAGCTGAAAAGTCCGCTGGTAGCGTTGTCTAAGTTACTTTCTACTTCTCTCACTGAATTTGTTTGAAAAACGTATTTGATAATAGATACAGAGAAAGCGTAATTGAAATGTTCGACACTATAATTGTTTTCGTTATACATTCATTAAAAAATATACACTTAGTATTTGTGAGTCTCTCACCAGTTTACCGGTTTTTGTTTTCTTGTGTTTGTGTTTAAAGTCGCACACCACGAAAGCAACAAGGTAAGTACTCATCTTTACAGACTTGTGGAATCGGCTCTGGACTAAGCCATCTTTTCTTGCGATGCGAGTCTCAACAGGCATGTTTGATAGCGCAGTGTATTCTGAGTGATGCACCAGAGAGATGCTAAAACTCGCCTTGAACTCGGGCTCGTCGAAGCACGGAAACGCTCTCCGTGCGTAGGTAGGCTCAAACTGGGTGGTAACCAAATATCTTAGGGATGAAATACTTTAGTCAAAAGATAGTTTTTCCGTCAAGGCTACCGACAGGAAAGGCAAAAACGCATTTGATTAACAGGTTTTGATCCAGTTACAAAAAGGAAAAAGGACGCAGTCCTTTAGTAACGGTACGACATAACCTTACCAAACTGTGAATAACAGCTAACTCAGAGTTTTAACAAATGGTTTATTGACTTAACGGGCGTTAGCTCCAAAATTTAAGGATACAACTTGATCGGAGATAAGAGCTAGTTCGTTCTCCACCAACTGGGCTCTAAAGTCAGTGCACCTACATTTGAAAACGATTGAAGAAAACTACATCAAAAAAATATGTGTTCCTGCTACGTTGTTTGCATGTGCATATGTACTTGATGCACAAGTCTCAAACACCCAATACAACACCACCATTTCGTCCGATTGTCTCGTCCATAGGCACCTACAACTACAACCTTTCCAAGTACCTTTGCAGTCTCTTACAACCCAAGATCCCAACAGATCATTGTGCCAAAGATATGTTTACGTTTGTTAAGAATATTCAAAACCTTCAACCTATGCATGGTAAATACATGGTCTCCTATGATGTTGAAAGCCTCTTTACGAACATTCCCTTAGACGAAAGTATTGAACTTGCTGAGAAATATATTCTCAGTAATTATCCTACCATCAAAATTACCAACGATGAACTGAAAAAACTCTTTTATATAGCGACCTCCCCCACACACTTTTTACCTCATGGATGACGTAAGTCATCGATGAAGTTTAGGAGTGAAGCGAAAATGCAAATTTAAAATTTATGCATTAAATTTACCGCTGATCTAAACGAGTGAATTCAAGATGGCTGCCGGATGGCCGTACACGGTTACAGCGAGGTACAGCGACGAGTTTCTCATAGCTACAACTGTAGTTTTTTAGCCTTGGTTTACAGTTGTTTTAGTATAACTTTTCGGAAGCGAAGTTTTGTGAACTAATTTTGTGAACGGTGGGAAGTTCGTTTCTGAAGCTGGGAATTTACAAAACAAGGAACTTACCACTAAAAGGCACTATATCCGATCGCGAACAGCGATTTTGTGCTTGTGGAATAAGAGATTATTTATAAAGAAGTTCTATGAACGGAAGGAGCCAACTTCTAGTCTACTGGTGATCTGAACCAGTTTAACCCGGGTTTAACTTGCTACAGTACTGTCGTCGATCGAGTAGGTATTAACAACTGAATGATATATTTATTTACTCTTGTGTTCTTTGGCTAGATATCGGGCATAGTATGCGAATGAAAGCTCAGTCGATCTCAGAAATTTGAATCTGGCCACTGCAACGAAAAATCGAGCTTCGCTTTAAGTGACTGAACATGTGTAGAATTTGGTGTAATTTATCTCAGATCGTTTCAAGCGCTCATTCTCAAAACAATTGTGCGTAAATTAAATTATTAGTTGTCTGAAGCCGAGTCATGCAGGTTTTGCTTGTTGGTTCTTAAAAAAAGTTCACTTGCTCATTGGCACTTAGTTATTTTATCTACAGTTAGTTTTTATGTTGTATTTTAGAATTTAGGAAGTTGTAAGATATTAAGGTCTGAAATTCCAGGGTTTTTTTTATCTGAAGTATATCACCTATATCACTCACTCACTCACTCACTCACTACTAGTATTCAAGGCACGGTTCCTCAACTTTCCGATTAACCTAAACCCTAGGTTAAGACAAAATTCAAACAATAATTTCTTTATAAGTAAAACTTTTTTGTGCTTGCAGAATTCTGGTCAGATTTATCAATAAAAAAAAATACCTCAACCCAAAGCTTCAGCCCAAAGCAAGCTCCAGAAGGTAGGAAAAAGATAATAGGTTAAAAAGAACTTAACCCAGGTTAGAACTTATCGGGTTTTGAGGGAGCGGGCCAAGTTTATAGTCAAATTCGTAGTATCGCGAAGCCAAGTTTTGTGTTTTCATTTGGACGATTCTGCGCTGTCACCTAAATGACAATGAAAAGCCATTCAAAAGCTATTGTCTAAGTGATTGACAGTGCAGAAATCACCCAAGCGAAAACACAACTATTGGAATTAGGCTTCGCGATACAACGAAATTGACTGTAATGCCTATTGGCAACCAACACTCGGCCCCTGCAATGAAAATCGATCATTGAAAGCCAATCGATATCATAGAAAATCACTTGATTAATTATCTATGTATGTTAGATAATGTTGATAATTGTCGATACATCTTTTTCACCAACTTAATTTTGTGGATTATTATCAATTATTGATTTTAGCTGCAACTTCTTAGTTGGCTGAATTATGGCTTTAGTGCCAAACATCTCTCTATCTAACATACATCTGCCTTTATAGATTGTGATCTCTTTTCTTTAAAGAATAATTTGTGGCAGCATTCACAGATTTATGTCCTCCTTAATTTGGATTGTTTTAAGTTATGATTATACTTTTGTATTATTTAAGTTTTCATCTGCTGACTTAACAGTATGTCATTAACGAAGTGGTAATAGATATGTTCAACAACCATTTCATAGCAAAGGGAAACACGATTTATGAGAGAGCTAGCTAGGTTCAACCAGAGAAGGCAAGGCCCAGATGAAACAGTGGAGTCGTTTATCACTGATCTGCATTGTTTAGCCG